>DWNY01000173.1:0-19577 GCA_018250635.1 Telegonus apastus | reverse complement strand
TCTTTGTGTGTTTCCATGGCACCCACGACACAGGAGAAAATCCTAGTGTGGGGCTATGAGTGTAGAAAGCGTTTATTTATTTATTATTTTATTTATAGCAGTGATAGCCTAATGGTTGAAACTTGGTCTCTCAATCGGGTGGTCCAAGGTTCAAATCCCAAGCATGCACCTCTGACTTTTCAAAGTTATATGCGTGTTAGAAATTAATTATCACTTGCTTTAATGGTGAAGGAAAACATCGTGAGGAAACCTGCATATCTGAGAGTTCTTTTAAAAAATAGTTCATGAAGCTGTGTGAAGTCTACAAATACGCACTAGACTATGGCATAAGCCCTATCACTCTATGAAGAGATCCGTGCCCAGCAGTGGGACAATAATGGGTTGACGATGAGTTAATTACTATCAGTACATTTAAGCAGCGTAATAATGTTCCAGGCTTCTTTGAGGTTTAATATAGGCAGCAAACGAGCATGCAATACATGTGCTGATATGGTCATTGCTGTCTGTGCTCAGGTAAAACTGAGACTGGCTGATGCGATGGTACCCCTGAAGTTGGAATGCCTTTGATAAGTATGTCTTTATTACCACCCTTCAAAGTTGAGCAGTGACACTTAGCACGGCTTTTATTTGGCAGAAATACATAGGTGTGGTGGTGACCGGAGTCGAACTACAAAGACCGCTACCACCATCACTAACATCCCACCATTTTGAAGGTAGAATCTAAAAGTTCAATTCCGGGGGCACCACCACCGTACCTATTTCTGCCTTATGACAACAGTGTTAAGCGCTGCTGTATTCCGGTTTGAAGGGTGTGGTAAGACATACATATCCGAGACGTTCCAACTTAGTCCTCCGGGATAGCAACGCAACGCCGACCTAAGTCAGGACTCCTATTCAACTGGATTTGATCACAGGTGTCCATGGGCAGTGACCACTTACTATCAGATGAACTGCCGTATATTGCCACTTCCATATATAAAAAACCAGTCAACACTTGAAACAGAAGGCGCCACGAAGCCATAAGCACTCCTCATCACCTTTATCTTTATCAACATAAGACTTCTTTCTAATAAATCTATCAAGCGACGCCATAGCTCGCCACAAATCTCTCTAATTCTAGCATATCCTTCATGTTGTTTATAAAGTATTAATCTGTATCCTCCTTCAGTAATTAAGCCAACGAATAGGCAATTAAAAACGTCACCATTATTTATTTTTCGTAATAAAAAACCTTTATAAAACATAGTCGGTATTTAAGCGGCTCATTTCTTAATCTATCACACATCAAGCATGTTTAGCGGTTGTAGGGTTGTACCCTATGGCGATATTATTTTATCGAAAGTATCGATACAAATATTAATTTAGTTTCATTCGTAGCAAATGTAATGTAATTTTTTGTTATGGTTTTATAATATACAGATAGCTGTGTTACTCTGATAAACGAATATGTTCATAAGAGAAAAGTTTAAAGAGAGAAATATTTTTTGTAAATGTATCCTTTGTTAGTTATCATCTACTTGATACAAGGAACATTTGCAAAAAAATCATTTTTCTAAATTCGTATATTGAGCTGTCAACTTGTCTCGTTATCTATCAATTACCAAATAAATAACATAATAAAACATCTATAAGTAAAATTATTAGGTACTACTATTAGTTAAGTACAGGTAGATTAAAGTTAATCTTTATGCTGAAAATACGTACTTTCCACATAAAAATTAAAGTACGTACGAACAATATTCGTGTTACAAATACACGCGTCATCATAAAAAACAATCGGGTGACAATCGACAAAAATGTTTCACAGCGTACATAAAAAAGAGACTGAATCGAAACACTTTCATCGATATACATAACACGCCCCAGCTCTATTCGTAACAAAAAAGACCACGTCTTAATTCCATCTAGAACAACACGGCTACAATAATGGGATATAAATCAAACGCAGTATTTGTGTAGTCGCCGGATGGCTTCCTAAAATTAAACGGGGCGTTTTTTGCTCGCCCGGGCCTTTTTCGGCCCGATGCTGGCCCGGATGATAATTTAAATTAATTATGTTTGGTTAATAGGCCGGTCCGGTCCCTTTCGGTACGATGCGTTTCGTCTCTCGCTAATTTATGTTTTATGAGTCTATTTGCAGGTATTTTAATTGTAAGAAATTGTTGCTCGTTTTTTGTTTTGGCTGGTTATAAAAATAACAGTACCTATTAAATTTATTTCGTACTTAGTGGGCAGTTGACATACTCGTTAGCTTTTTACTCTATACTTTTTTTTCTAATCTACATTGGAAGAACGCGAAGTAACGTGGGAGGCCTCTCGAATTGTGAAGAGATTATTCCGAGTCCAACAGTGGGATATAATAAGAGATACAGCTGACTAAGTAAATAAAACATTGTTTGTAGTTATAATAATTAGTGCCAAGAATGAATATTTAAAAGGTAACCTATCATTAGTCATCATAGTTCAAGTTCATCCGCGACCTTTTAAGGATAGGTAAAATTCAGAAATATCTACTATTACCTTGCTTAATACTTATTTTTGACTTATTTCATGTTTCTATGTCGGATAGAAAGATCTTCTTTCATACATAGAGCTTCTTTAGACCTAAACCCTCTCCTAAATGAAACTACCAAATTCGCCGCTGTTACATATTATAGTTTCGTAATTTAAAAAAATCAAATTAGACAAACAGCCGAAAACAGCTTATTTAATATTCTGTAGATTTTTCTTTCATAGCCCTAAGAAAAAAAAAAGTTGCCCGCCACGGGGCGCTTGTGTTTTGCCTCTAATGAGGCGGCGCGTCTGATGTCAGCGTCCATGCCGACTGTTGCCGACCATCACCGACCTCCAAAACTTTATGAAAAGGACTGTTATGACGCGACGGTCGTCATCAATATTATTACTAACTTCAAAATCTAATAACCTGGTGAGCTATATGGACGGAATTTGTATTGGAATACGTTTTTGCGCGACACTTAGTTCACAGAAGCACTTATCTTTTAAACATACATATAACCAATCACCTACTGTACTACGCGAGGTTAATTAGGTACACAATTACAGGTGTGTGGGAAGGCTACCAACTTCACATCAATTTTAAAACCTCTTCTTATAATTTTTATTTAACGTGAACAAATCCGTCTTGGGCCGCCCTCGGCTGTGGCAGCAACGGAGAGATATGCCGAAGTTCTACCATCTAGAACCCCACGGAATTCCCATGGAAGCCCATCGTCGGGAACACAGATACGGTAGTAGCACTCGGCCGCGGTTTAGGTTCTCATTTTCCCATAAATAATTATAAATAACGCTTCCTACAATCACAGCCCCACATCGTATCGTGGGTGCCATGGACGCACATACAGACGAATACAAAAACACCCAAGATCAGAACAGACAGAACTCATCGTGACAGAGCGGTATGACCGCTCCGCTAAACGGATCGATTAAAATCTAGATTTTTTAATGTTATGGAAGTAGCAAACGAACACCACCTGATGGATGGGTAGGCTGCACCACCTGATGGTAAGTGGCCACTGTCGACCATAGACATTTGTAATTAACTCCAGATAAGATCACAATCCTACGTGAGGTCGGCCACAGATGCGTTGCTACCCATGAGGACTAAATTGGAACGCTTCGGATAAGTATTCTTACTTACCATACCCTTCAAACCAAACACAGCAGCGCTTTACACTGCAGTTATAAGGCAGAAATAGATGTGGCGGTGGTGCCGTCGGAGTCGAACTACAAAGTGTCCTTTAAAAATACTTTCTACGCTTGTGTCCTTCACCTTCCATCTTTATACATTATCAGATAAAATTTTAATACAATAAGCGTGTTTAGCTGCCAGTGGGCCGCGTGGCCCACGCATCTATTGTTCTTAATTGATTTCTATTCTATCTTTCAGCCCAACCAAGATTAATCATACGTTTTGAGTAATTTGAGTCATACTTTTAATGCTACTAGTGTACATAGTTGGTTTACATGTCAAAGGTAGTTCAAAAAAACTATTGACGACTTTCTAAAACTTAATTACATTCAACAACAAATATTAGTTAAGACTAGTTCAAAAATAATATTTTTTCTGATCAGTTTAAAAATAATTTAAACTCAATAATCACAGGTCCTCACGTAAATAAACACATAACAATAAAGAGAGATATATGCACTTCTAACACTAGAGTTACAGTAGAGTTAGTTCTACAAAGAACTAGACAAAATACCACCTCCAAGAAACACATTTCCAAGTTTTCAGATTCGCATCACGCAGTTGTGGAAGCAGCCGCCGTTTCACGAAAGAATGTGCTAACTTAAATACGTATCTACTCGGTCCTTTTGAAATCAACCATGTACATAGAAAAACCGACGGGAACCGCTGCATCTCAGTAGGTATGTTATTCCCGTAAAACAATGTAAATAAAAATAAATAACAGTAAAAAAAAAAACAAAAAAACACGCGTTCGTAAAAAACGAACTAAAAAGCAAAAAATAATTATTTAAAAAACGCGTCAACGGTTATAAATAATTTATTAACAGATGAGTAAAAGGATTATCATTTTAATATCTCAAAAACCACCCCACGCTTTTTTCACATTAATTATTTTTAGGGGATTCTACTCGTTCTACTGTTCTGTTTGGTTAAGTTTTTGTATAGTTTGGAATTGGTAGCAAACGAGCATGCAGACCACCTGATGGTAAATGGCCACTGCCGTCCATGGACATCTGTAATCAACGCCAGATAAGATCAAAGTCATATATCGTTTGAACACAGATCCGTTGTACCCCTGAGGACTAAGTTGAAACGCCTCTGATAAGTATGTCTCGAGTCTCCCTTACCACACCCTTCATTCCAGAACTAAGCTAGTTTTAATAATTTTAATCAACTATCTGATTTTTACATGAAGATTAAGATTCAGAATCAAACACAAAATTTTCAGCACTACTATTTCTAAGAAGCCAATTCTGTAACTTGCCAGCCCTGAAAGTGCCATCCATTTCAATCTAAACTTTATTACGACGATAAAAGGTTTATTATCATAATATCATTGTAACGGTAATGGGCATTATTAAATCGTTCAAAAGCGCGTATCTATTTGTTCAGGGGATTATGAATGCGAATTAACTGTGGGTTGTTTTGCTATTCTGGTTCATATCTCTTTGTATTAAGGTTCAAATTTGCTGTACACGCTTAAGAAATTATTGTCAGGGTCTGCTTGACATGTGTTTCACTACGAACGAGTAATTAGTATCGTTAACGAAATTATAATGGCGTCAAATAAGGTTTAAACGTATAAAAGTTTTTTCCATATGCTTTAGCGTAGGTATCTGTAAATTTTGACAGATTTTATAAGCGTGCATCTTAGAAACTACCCGCGCCTGGCTTCTAGTAAAATAACTAGAAATACGAATAAACCGACAGACTTGTTGTAATTTTAAGTATCTACTCTGTGTATTCCTTTTTTTATAGAGAACATTAAAAGTATCAATAAAATGAATAATAAAAAAAAATGGAATATGACCGATACTAGTGATTTAAAAAAAATCAGTATCTTGATACAATTTTTTTTTTATCGTTTATCGCTTAACCGTTCACTCTGCGGCGAGTGGATGCATCTATGATAATTTTACCTTATGGCAATGTTTGTTGTAGGCATAATATAGGGTTGGAAGTACCGACTCAGTTAATTAATTTTGTTGGAATAGTTTGTCGTCTAATGATTTCACGGTCCAACGTTGGTATGTACAGGGAGTGGAATTCTATAAGTTTATAGTTGATCATCATTAGGTGAATAATGTCAAGTTCATATGAATAGTTATTTTTAACAATCATCGTTGTCATTTTAATCATTTAGATCTAAAAAGTGAAAAGAGCATGAAATTCGTTCTTGCATTTAAAATATTCATTTTAATTGGAAATATTAAAGAAAATCGTAACCCACTTTTAAAACTAAACCACTACCCTACTACTGTAAGTGATTCCCCCAACATCACCCATCAACCAACAAATATCACCCGGGTAGGGTGACTATTACCTAAACTGACATTAGAGAAGCCTATCGCAGTTGACCTTAAATGACGCGGATACGGATAGATTCCCTGTCCCCCTGTTCCCCTATAAAGCATTCTAACCACCTAGGTTTTTTTATACTCGCTCATCTGCATCATAAGACGGTATGTTTATGGAACGCATAAGCTGCTTTAAGCTGTGGATTATTTATTAATCATCCAATAATTATTCGTGTTTTATTTAAAAGAATGTTATTGTAAACCAACCTGGAAGTTCTTAGTTCCTAATAGCATTTAATAAGAAATAAGAGCAATAGGTTAATAGATAGAGTGCGCGCGCGCATCGCCGGGCCGTCGCGGCGGGGGACGACAAAAACAACGCTTACATATGACATATGGTGCGCGCTCAATATGTACAGGGTGCTTGAAAATGATAAAAAAATACTTTGATTAAAAAAACGCAAACTGCTTTGGGTTGCTGAAATACGTTCCAGGCCTCTCTCAGTTGTGGAATGGACCTTATCAAGGAAAGCGACGTGAAAATTATCACCAAAAAATTCTAACCGAAGGCAACATAGAATGAGGTTCGACTCAATATTTTGAAAAATAAATTTATTGTTTTCACTCATTGAATGCTTAGAAAAAATAATTTAAACGAATTAAAAGTAACAGGTGATATTAATTGTAATGAATGATTAGTTGGAAAAGACAAAATAAAACAATTATTTACATGACAGTGAACTATCGTATCGATGAGAAATATTGTCAGAAACATAAAGCGGAGTTGATCAAAGGGTTTAGAGTTCCACTCAATTGTGACTGACATAATAATATCACAATAAGGTCAATAATTTTGTATTATATTTTTATTGTCTATTGATTACACACGTACCTAAACATCTGCCAACTAATTTATTGATATTCGAAGTCATTTTCTCGTTTTAAAAACTTGTTATCATTTATCATTGTTACTTAACTAATGACCTTTTTATTTATTAACCTTTTTATTTATTATTCTTGAAGTATCTAATACTTTTCGTTTATTTGTACGAATGCTGTACATTAAAAATCAACCTGTATATATCAATCTCGTGAAAAGCGTGACTTCCAAAGAAGCATAAGTACGTCTTTTAGTACGCAAAAATGCATTTTATTCCTCATTTGTAGATGTACAAACAATTTAGCAGCGGCAATTGAGTATTTTGATAATACGGCCAAATTTAAAAGGTCTGAAGTCAATGTTAATTTATTCGGAAATGGTATCGTTTGCACACAAATAGGGCTACTAATGGATTGACGGAATTAATACGTTATTACGAGGAAAGTAGGCGAGTGTTTCTTCAATTAGTGTCGTCCGGAGGCCTGACATATAGAATGACTTCTGCGTAAAGCCAAGTTCACACATTTGCTTTGAAATGTGATACGCGTTAAGTCCCTATTCCTACTTAGAAAGGAAAACAATAAAATTGTTCGAGTGGTTTAGGCGGAGGTCAGATTAGATGTTTATCAGTATCTTTTGTTATGGATTTTCTGATATGTTATTACCTTTCGAATTATTTAAATAGGCAGCTAGTGATGATTGATTAATGATCAATGTATTTTTATAGGATAGAGGCAAACAAGCATACCTACAGTATACATGCTAATAAGTGGCCACTACCACCTTTTAACCTGAAGCCCCGATAAGTATCTTAACTGAGATTGACCACAAAGCCATAAATACGTTGCTACCCTGAAGACTAGATTGGAAAGCCTGGGATAAGCGAGTCTTATCCTAAATTTCAAACTAGAATATAGCAGAAGTCAAATCACAAAGCGTTCTAACACATTTCGATTTCGACTTTGCACTTGTGATATTACCCTATGTGCTTTCAAGTTATTTAAATTAGCAGCGAATGATAATTGATAAATGAATGATGTAGCTAATTATAATCATAGTTTCAAATTATCGATTTTATTCTGATACTAATCGCTCTACATTTGATTGATATTATCGTCGAAATTGTTTGCCACAGAAAGCTTAGCCTCTTTTATCATTCCGATAAATCTAATTTTGATAAATACAATAAATACACATTCTGCAAATAGTTATTACATGATAACACAATAAAACGAAGTGTAATGATATCAATAAAGCCATTTGACATTTTTATATTTAGAGAACGCTTGAGTACTACAATCAGCTATTAAAAAGGCTAATATTAAAGTAATCTTTCATTTTAGATGACATTTTTTTAATGTTATGGAAGTAACAAACGAGCATGCAGTCCACCTGATGATAAGTGGCCACTGCCGCAGATGGACATCTGTTACCAACCCCAGATAAGATAATACCTACCTAAGGTTGACCACTCATGCGTTGCTAACCCTGAGGATTAAGTTGGAACGCCTCAGATAAATATGTGCCCTCGGTGTTCCTTACCACACCCTTCACGCCAGAATACAACACTGCTCATATTAGGCGGAAATAGGTGTGGAAATGATGCCTCCGGAGTCGAATCACATAGAGTTCTACCACCTTTTAATTTTGTACAATACTATTATTAATATTCTACTGTACATATAATTGTACTGTAACGTTATTTAATATTGTAGTAACAAAAGTGACAAATTTTACTTTGCCATTATTTTAGGTTACACACAATGTAAACCCACTGCCATTGATCACAAAATAACACGGCTATTAAAACCATTCTATAGCAAAATATTATTCTCTTTTTAAAAATATTGTGCTAACATGCGAAAAATCGTATAGTCGCAAGATAAGGACTGCTTGCAGCAACAATGTGAACGCGGCACATTCGAGTCCAATTTCCGTGAAGCAGCGAGTCGTGGACATTCGGCGAATTTCAGTGTGTTATGTCACGGGAAGTGTCACGTTTGGGTACCTAGACTACCTAGAGCATGGATAGAGTAAGATGGCGCTGCCAATATTGACTAATATTTAAGAACTTTGAAGATTGAACGTATTGTATTAAACGTGTTTTGCTATACGCTATTTTGACACATCTGCACCTGTGTCGTAGGGTTATTATACTAGAGTAGAAATTATAGCCGAGGCCTGTGTGTGCGAGTGTCAAACCTATACTATACTAATCTACGCTAAGGTAGATAGACAAGTAGGTTACCTCATTTGGTTTCGCTTTTTTTCGATGGATACATTTTAGGCTAACTCCCCTACTCTAATATAATATCTATGGTGATAGTACATCAGTACATTGGTCTTGTAGATTGTAATTAATGTAAACTAACATTGTACCTATAACATTAAAAGATTAAGTAAGGTAACAATTAGAATGTTGTTTTTTTCGTATAAAAACACACATTCAAATAAAACTATTCAATAAATGTGGATTAAAAAATACCATCGTATTTATTCCTCACTTTTATACGTAATTTGAAATTAGAATCCATACGCACCTAATATTTTAGATTTACACAAACGAAATTCGATTTCCATTTCGTTCGTTAATTAATAATAAATAAAAGGCACAATACAAACAATTTCACTATTTAAAAAAGTACACGCGTCACTGTCATATAACGCTCCCTATATCGACAAACGCTTTTTGTCGGAGACTCGTTAACGACAGTTAGTGGGTATAATTGACTCCCAAATGGGGAGCGTGGGGACACGTGGCGCGGGTCATTAGGCGAAGTCGGTTTTATTATCTGTGTACTATTAAATTGCTCAATAATATTAAAATATAAGTTATCATATTTTTTGATGTATGATTAAATCGTGGTACATTGAATCTCATGAACTAAGTTATTATTTTGGTAAATAAAGGTTATAGATGTATTATTAATATAAATATTATAGAAATACAGTAATTGAATATAGATTCGGTATATCACGATCATGAGTCTTATTATGTTTAATTGTGGTATTTAATCTGAGTGACGGAGCTACATAAACCGAAGCGATGGAGCCACGTGGCTTATGTTGGCTATTAACTGCCATTGTAAGAAAAATAAGACATTTATTATTATCAAAAGAAGTTGAATTCTAGATAGATAGATGGTTTAAAGTTTAAGTAAAATTTTATTATTTGTATTTTAATACCTACTCATCAGCGAGATGTCCAGGATGTATAAGCTTATAATTACAAATAATCTTTGAAAAAACGACATCTATGTGAAATGTTATCTAAAACGGAATAACCTTACCAAAATTAGAGTGAAGCTATGAACAGGCAAACAGTCAGCCAGCCAATAAAATGAAACATAAATGAACTCATAAACGTGTATTTTGAAATTACAAACAAATGCAGACCTTTTCATATAGACACTCACACTCTGAGAACGAAAAACTCACTGAAGATTCATCCAATTGACCTTCAGTCGCTCCGGAAGCGAACAAAAAGGTCGGAAAGCTAATAAATAATATACGACAATGATACAAACCCGACCAAATAAACACATTATTCAATAATATATTTCACATTCATTATTCGATTCAAATTAAGAAGTGATCCAGGGATTCTTTGCACAGAAGTTTGTAGCAATTAACAGCAGAACAGCAAAGAATACAGCAGCGCTTAATGTGCTGTATTCTTAGACGAAGACAGGTACCTGTAGGTATCAGTAGGTACTAATCAGAGGCATTTCAGCAAGTTCTCAGGGGTAGAGACACACCTGTGGTCAGGTAAGACTCTTATCTTATATGGGGTTTATGACAGATATCCATTACAGTGCCCATTCACCATCAGGTAGCCTCCATGCTCGTTTGCTACCCCTAAACCATTAAAAAACGTAACGATGATTCGTCGACCGTCCGACGCAACACTCGTCGAAATACGGTATAAAATTAAAAATATATATCGATATCTAAATATAAAAAATATATCGATTTTATCAGTAATCACACAACACACGTACAAAACGTAACTGGCATGTAATTAGCGCGTTTCGATAGCATAACACACATAACACACAAACTATCTAACCTTCAAGGCAGAACATAAATCGCCATTATTACAAGGCAGAAATAAGTATTGGTAACAAAGACGAACCACAATAATTATCGTATGTGACATGGGCAGCACATCACACATTGTGCACAGAACTTTAATCATTTTTCATTCCAACCCTTAAAAGTCATTCCCCGTTTCTCGTAAGCCGTCATTCATCTGGCAGCGTCGTTCCTCGCACTAATTACTTAATGGGTCATCACCTCGCGTTCCCGAAATCTCCGACCAAATTAAACGCTTAGCTGTTAGTGCTGTAACGCATACGCTCGTGTTGTTCTTCGTTGGAATGCTTCAAGTTATGAGCGGGAGCGGAAATAATTGATTTTTGGTGTCTAAATGTTATAGCGATATCAAATGACGAGCAGATACCAGTTTGGTTTGATAGCAACGCGCCTGTGATTGACGTTGTATACTTGTGCTATTTCGAGTATTGTTAGCCTTAACGTTTACTGTTGTTTAAAAAAACCACTGTTATGTAAAAAAAACTTCGGTAGAAGAAGTTAATATAATTAGAATAATATGAATAGATCCAAAGGAACATTCCTCACTTTAAAGCTTTATTGCTTGTCGTAGCTTATGCTTAGAAAAAAACATGCGCTCATCATATGATATTGTCAAGTTATAAATCTATTTACCAAATTAAATAAAAGCCGCTCGCTCACGCTTATGAGTCGCATCATAAGCCATCCAAAACCAAGATAATTATACAATCACCAGCAGGGCGGGTCCCCCGCGACGTGACGCGATCCGACACATATGGCGTCACTAATTAAAGCCGAAGCTACGAGCTGCCCTTTGTAAATGTCGTGCTTGACGCTTTAATAGAAAATACTTGTCAACAGCTTACATTGGAAAGGATTTAGTGGATTGAACTTGGCTGCGGGTAGCACCTGTTCGCTTACTTGGACAAAACATACTTTTACACTGGTTTAGTGAAGCTTACCTGCAATCTTGTCATTGATTAGTGCTAATTTTTTATCGCACTTGGTGGTAAATGGCACTAACTTTCGCTCGTCGACATCTGTAAACAGGTCCAGGTGAAATAAGTCTTACCTGTGTTTGTTTAGATGCGTGGTTACATTTAAGGACTATGGTGAAATGCTTTTGAAATGGTTTTTCTCCTTCACCGCACCCTTTAGACCAGAATGTATTGATTTACAGGGCACTGTTGGTTACAGGTTACTGTTTTTATTAGGTAGAAATTCGAGTATATGGCAGTGTTGCCTCCAGAGTCGAAACACTAACAATCTACCACGTTCCAAAATTTGTACACTAATCCCACCTTTTTCATTAATCTTTAGTTTACTTATAGCCTAAAGCTAACATTGACCAATATTATACTTCGTCATATTACTCATTCTAACTAACGAAATTCTGAAGCACTCCATAATGAAGCTATTTAGAAGTTTTGAAAGCGGAATAATCGCTTACCAACTACTATAAGCTCACAGAGATCTTGATTGTGCCTCTCATAAATGGAAATGAATACTGATACCATACTGATCCAATCTTTCAAATCACTCAATATCACTGCCTAAGAAAATATACTGCACGATGAATTAAGGAAATTGTTTATGGCTCTATCAACTGGTTAAAGACTTATTGAACACTTCCTTATTTATTTTTATATTGGACTGAAGTAGCGAACGAAGTAACAAACCACCTGAAAGTGGTTACTGCCCCCATGCATATCTGTACGCAATCAAATCTCCCAAGGTAGCTGTTACTGCCAAGTAATGAGATGATCACACTACTTCAAAAATATTTCATGTTAAAGTAAATATAGACGAACATAACCTGACTCCTAATTTAATTAAAACCTTACACACCCTCCCAAATATTTTGTTAATTTTTCAAATGTTTTTTTATAACTCACTCACTGCTCGACAGCTGGGTCACACCTACTGTCCCTGCCCATACTCATACCATCATTTATTTAAATTATCCTATCAAACAGATTATAAGCAGTAATAGCCTAATGGTCGAAACTTAGCCTCTCAATCGTGGGTCTGAGGTTCAAAACTTTTCGAAGTTATATGCGTATTAGAATTTAATTATCACTTGCTTTAACGGTGAAGCAAAACATCGTGAAAAAATCTGCACGCCTGAGAGTTCTAAAAAATAAGGTTTCAAAGGTGTGTGAAGTCTACCAATTCGCACTTGGCCAGCGCGGTGGACTACGGCCTAAAAGCCCTCTCGCTCCGAAAAGACACCCGTGCCCAGCAGTGAAAACATAATGGGTTGGTAACAACAAATTAATAGTCTTATTTTGGACTATAAACACGACTGGCCTTGTACCGTCTTTTCAACAGAATAACTTACTTAATTAGTCCATATAACGTTTTAATTGATGTCGATAAAATTGTCTCGAGCGATAAAATCGCGACTATTTTAAACTTGGAAATATTATTAAATGGGTAAATTAGTTTAAGGCATTTAGAAGATGAATGTTTATACTAATCTGTTACTCAATTAAGTCGGTAGTAGAATTTTATCAGTACATTCAGACAGGCTTTAAAAGCCGTCTCGGTGGGCTTTAAATATTTTCACCCGATTGCGCCAGAAGAAAATGTTTTTTCTAGCACTGTAATTGCTTGTGTACGTATGTACAATAAAGGCTTGATTTTAACATAAGTGCAGTTAGCTTTGCCTCAATTGTGACAAGCAGACACAGAAAAAAATACAATAGCCCAATCGAAAATTTGTTGCTCACAGCATGTAGAACCGTAAAATATTGAATGTGTATTATAAAACAGAAATAATTATTTTTTAATTCCTACATATGTTTAAATGTACTTAAATAAGATTCTCATAGAACGATATCTACATGATACGCACTTCTTTAATTGGTGATACTATTTGACTTTCCACTGGTGATGATCATCAAATATAGGTTTATTTCAAAATAGTTTGACACCGATAAAATTGAGAGTATTTGTGCACCTATAATCCAGTGTTTGGTGTTTCACTTGTATTTAAACAGGGTATAGTTTAGGGTTCCTTATCACAAATATATAAGTCCGAAATTCCGGTAATAATGACAAGCTCACCTGAGTTTCAGTCACATTGAGCAACTTCGCCATATCGGCGCGTTCCCCCGAAGACAAATACTTCTTCACCTCGAAGAGTTTCTCCAGCTCGAAGATCTGCCGCCCGGTGAAGGTGGTCCTGGCCTTCTTCCGCCTCCCCACCCCTGGGTCCTCGCCTTCCTCGCTGGTCATCGACCCCTCGCCCCCGAGGGGAGATCGCACGTCATCTGTAGACTTCTTGCGTTTTATCAGCTTTGATGGATCTGAAAGTTGATAGATTCATTCATTTTCTGAATACGATATTGAATAATTTTATTTCTTTGTGCAATCATTTGTTGGAGGCTGTTTACGTTGAAAAACTTTAAAAGCAGAAAGATTTCAAGTACATTTACTTAAAGGACATGTTATGTTGAGTACTTAATGATACACAATAATAATAAGCTTGAAGACGAATAGGTGGAAAGTATAATAGTTGATTGCATTGACTATCACTTAAATCTGCACATACATATATAATTAGGTGTGACGGTGGTGCTTTGGAGTTGAACTAAACATGGTTTTAGCATCTATAACTAGTCTAATGTTATTAGCGCAGTTACAGTTCTCAGAAACCATTATGTATATTTACTTTATAATATTTTCAAGATACACCGTATCTGCTAACATTTTCAGATCCATTCCATGAATACAAGATCAATTTCTAGGAGACGATTACTGTGCAGTTAATATGAAACTAACCTACATTGACCTAATGCTAGGAAGTCTGGTGTCAGGACGGTGTCAGTGAGGAACAGGTGGTACATTTACAGGATAGAAGTGTCCAAAGATTTACGTACTTGACAATTTATTTTATATAGGTAGTTCATGAGTTTAAGGAGAAAATACGTTAATGTTAAGAATACGCTTCACGCTTTCTACACTCATAGCCCCACACTAGGATTTTCTCATGTATTGTGGGTGCCATGGAAACACAAAAAGAAATACACAAACACCCAGACCCAGAACAGAAATCTAAATTCATCATTCAGATATCTGTCTGTCCGGGATCGAACCCGGAACCAACTGCGTGTCAGACCGGAATGGAGAGAGCACCGCCACGCGGATCGTCATATGCTAGGTTCAATAATAGGTTCATATATTAAATATAAGATAACGTGGAGCCCCGCGCTCCCGTGCTTCGGAGGGCACGATAAGTAGTGGAATCATTTCAATAGCAATAGTTATATATCGTCAGTAGCCTCATGGGCGATTAGAAAACATCTGAGACGGGTTGGCCACTAACCCTTACTCCCTTCACTGACACGCATTAGAGTTGCGTAGTGAGTACGCTCCAAACTTCCCCCAGCAGTGGGACATACAAGTGCTGCGATACGTAATTAGGATAAGACGGAGACCTAAAAATAAATGGATTGATGTTTAAAGGTTAACTTATAATAAAATTAAAAAACGTAAATTGAAATAATCTTTCAATTAATTATATAGAAACAAGTACTACTAGGGTAAGATTTTAAATTTTTAGAAAGCTTATAAATACTTTGTATTACATAAAAAGTGAAATATAAATTTATCATCGGCAAACAGTCTATAAAAACTGTATCTATATTCGTTATAAAGGCATTCCATAAAGGCGAGACTGAACTCGAGCAATCGACTGCTTTTACTTATACCATCCGGTCAGACATAACACGGTAATAAACCTAAGACATCAAGGCTTACTTAGAAGTGAAATGCCAATAAGAGCACGCCAACCCTATTCTAAAAGCGCACGAAATAGCCGCGATTAACGGCTGTAAATAGTCGATAAATCGGCCTCATGATGCGAGGTACAATCGGTCGCGATCAGCCGCCCTTTTCACCCGCTCGTCGTAGCAATTAGAATATTTGGCACGTTTGCAACCGTGTCGTCTGAAATAACAACCGCCACAGACCTAGTGGGGTATAGAGGTGGGCAGGAGGCTATGAGCATAGTAAAATTTTACTATGCTATGAGAGCTTTTGGAGAGGTAAATAGAAGTCAAAATAAGTAAGATTTAATTGCTTAATTAACTGAACGTACTAAAATCAATGGTATATCATTATACATTTAACAAAGAAAGCCATATGTCTCATGCAGAAGGTTTTTATCTTTTCGTATTTCTATTTAAATAATGCTTTAGGTATTGAAAATATACTCAATTTCGTCCATTCATTATTTATCACCATTTATAAATCACAATTATTACCAATCGTAGAAAACGTAATTATTGTTAAACATATCAATTGCTTTTTTTGATTGAGTTGATTTATTTACACTGTTAAATTAAAAGTCAACGATCAAAATATTGTCCACAATATTATACAACCAAAAACCACTACTTCACATAAATACCAATTCGAAAAATCGAATACATTATTATCGATTAAAGTAAAAAATTTTTAGTATATAAAAATACAAGAGTAAATTTTTTTTAGTTTACCGATGACAGTTAGTATACTAGAATTTCTATTTAAGAAGCATGTTATCCTAGAATGAACTATAATTTAATTTATCATTTTACCAAAATGTCAAACAAATATTTCTGACAGACTATTAAACGGCACTGTGAAACAAATATTTCTGACACTATTTTATACAACTGCATAGCTCTTCCACCATGAATGAAGACCTCACACCAGTCGATCAAACGTCAATCGATTATTGTGGTAGCTTTGGTCGTTAACAAGTACTAATCTTAACAACTACTAATTGATAAAACTATGATCTATGAATGATCGACGATTGAGTTTACGATAGATCGCTAAATGCAGCAGTATTGTTTTGTTAAACGACCTTTACGTCATCGGTGCCTGGTTCATTTTATTTTGGATGGATGTGGTAACAAGTAACGATTGATTTGTGTGTACGCATTAACTTGATGTAAGTTTGGCGACACCTGCATGCGCCCTAAAATCGAGTGCGTCATTTCTACGCGTTATACGATCTATGGTGACAGCGATACTTGAAGATAGCACGCTCATTCATATGACCTATAAATATACCGCTGGTGAAATATCGACGCCATTACGATTTGCCTCTGCACCGTTTGTTTTGAGCGACATTGCTTTATTACGCGCGAACCGAAATGTCATCTGTCCATTGATTATTCTCGGAAACGGGGACTGCGTGTCAGTTTAAAGTATTAATCATGTGAAACTAAATTGAATTTGCCTCTTTTAGTATTAAATTCAATTATAGCTTCAGACCAAAAAATTTAGACTTACGTTTCGAATAAATCATTGAAGTAAACAAATTACGATTTAGATTGTACACGTTACAGACACGTGCTTTGCAAATCATGTTGATTGCATGTACAAAGCATAATTTCATGAGTCACTTAAAAAGCTCACATTTGTCACGGAATCCGTTATGGCGGACAAACTTCCCCAAGTGCATGTTGAGCTTTAAAGCGATGTCTTTATTTTTTCGTTCGTTCGTTATTGTAAATGGTCATCATCTTAACAACTATTTGTAACTCTGATGTATTAATTTCTTCTATAATAAACAAACGAGTACGCAATCCGTAGAATGACAAGTGGCATCTGTCCTCCATTAGCTGTTTACATGGTAGAGCCCTTTGAGTCCGCCTCCGGCAGCACCACCGCCACACCCATTTCTGCCTTATAACACCAGTGTTAAGCGCTGCAGTGTTCTGGTCTGAAGGGTGTGGTAAGAGAGACATACTTATTCGAGGCGTTCCAACTTAGTCCTCAAGGGTAGCAACGCATCTGTGGTCGACCTCAGGTAGGACTGTGATCTTATCTGCTGCTGCTTACAGATGTCCATACGGCAGTGGCCACTAACCATCAGGTGGGCTGCATGCTCGTTTGCTACTCCCACACCATTGGTCTATCTGAGGTCGGCTACAGATTGGTTCATACCTCTTAGGACTAAATAGAACACCTCGTATAAGTGTCGTATAGCAAACCATGAAGTATTCTATATATTTATTTCTCGTTATCGAGGGGGAAACCAAAAGGTACCCGTCGCAGTGAGAGCGACCGGATTATTTGGGATTCTTATCGCTGTAATACCCATCGGAACTAATATTATTAGGCAGAACATGACTGTGACGCCTCCAAACTCTAACCAGAATGGATCCTATCACCTTCAAATCTCTGTCTCCCTTCACACCCTTTTAATTTAGAACACAACAACACTTTACCTGTTATTATAAGACATAAATAGGTGTATAATTTAAACCGATTTCCACGTAATCAATCATTAGCTAAACGTTAATAGAAGCCATCAACAATGAACAATAAGTCTCAAATAAACAGAGAAGCCGTTATTAACTACAATGATTACATCGGGACACTCGATACATATATATCAAACGTGAGAAAAGTTCCTCATTCACTAACGTACGCAGTTTTAATGTTGGTTAGGGTAAGGACACTGTATTATTAAATGTTTACATATACAGGATGATTTTTTAAATTTTTGATTTGAAATAAATAAATAATATACGAATAGTGTGCGTGGATAGCCAATCCGAAACTATAAAAAATTACGAAAAAAACTGAAAGCATT
Organism: Telegonus apastus; assembly: GCA_018250635.1. Taxonomy (NCBI): domain Eukaryota; kingdom Metazoa; phylum Arthropoda; class Insecta; order Lepidoptera; family Hesperiidae; genus Telegonus; species Telegonus apastus. Next base: position 1,020 of record DWNY01000173.1, on the reverse strand, counting down.
TACGAGAGTAGAACGAGTTCATGTTCACTATCGGATGGTGCAATAATATAGGGTGCAAATGAAACTGTTCGATTCCTGGCTGGCGAAACATATATTTTGAAATCAAATTATGCAGTTTTTATTTTTATTAAAGTCGGCCTTAGTAAGTCCTTTTGAATATTTTTTCCTAATCTTTATATTTTTGGATTTCCCAATGTCCGCACATTTGAACGCCCAGTGCACGCACATAGGGGACGCCTTGTCTTCCGGGTCTCTCTACTGTAACTACAGTCCAGTCATTATGTCGAAAAAAACGGGTTAGAAAAGCATGTGAACCGAGAAAACTTAATTTGGGATATTGTCGACCAAAATTTCTTATGTCCATTTTCCACTATCTTGAAAAAGAGTTAAATTTAGTATTTTTTTGCTATAACTCGCTTCTCTGTTGATATACGATTTTTTTACAACACTTTCTTGTTGCTTTTTTAAGCTCTACAATTAAGGTCCTTTAAATTTTTCATCTATCGTTCATCGTTATTGAGACATTAATGACTGGACTAATAAAATTTTCCGACAAGTCTACGTAATTTCGCGTGCGGTCTTGCATATCACGTGATATTCAAGAGTAAAAGCAAAAATCCAATGTGCCTACCTAAAACGGAGGACTAAGTTAATATTTAAGAACGTCTTAGATATATATGTTGCTTGCAACACCCTTCAAAGCAGAACACAGCAGCACTTAACACTGCTGTTATTAGGCCGAAACAGGTGTGGCGGTGTGGCCGACGGAGTCGAGGTACATACGCTTCTTCCTCCAGCATTAAATATTATCAAATAAACAAGTCTTTCCGCTATCCGCTTGCCTTTCCGCTATCCGCCCCGCTTATCACCATACTCTCTAACATAGAGACAATGCAACGCTGACAACTAAGATTTAAGAATCGCACGTCGGCGCAGATATTAATTATAATACTGGGAACCCAACTCGGCCTTTCGCGTTATAACAGTTACGTATTACTGCGGAAGTTATTGATGTAGCCA
>DWNY01000172.1:0-19634 GCA_018250635.1 Telegonus apastus | reverse complement strand
CTTTAATCTTTGCATCTTAAATCTTGATTTGAACTTTAATCTTTTTTATTAATCTTTGAATAGATACTTCTTCTTTACGTTGTGGGAAGACGTTAACATTATCATGTATAAAGCGAAAATATTAATCGCTGTGTGAATATATTATCTTTGTTATACTTATATGAAACTTTAGTAGACATTGACAGACAGATCTAACACTTGGGTAACGCTGTGGCATACATACCAGCTTCCCATGCGAATTTCCGGATCCAACTCCAACACGTTTGGATTTAGAAGTATATAACTTCTAAATCCGCATATGTGAAAGTAATCTCTTGCCTCAACGTTGATGGGAAAGATCACGAAGCGAATCTTCTGAGAGTTTATTTTATAATATTCTTAAAGAAGTATGATTATCTGTCATCAAGCAGCGCAGTGTACTATAGCCTTACAACTTGACAACTTTTAAAGTACTCCCTTGCTAAAAGCAAATACATTGGTAGGAAAAGTATCATGATGATTATGGTATACTCCAAATTGTAGAACTGTAGATAATAAAGAAGAACATCACCTACACATGCCTCTACGCACAATCTATATATTAATACGTGAAGTGAAATTTTGCGGAACAATTTTTCGAATACTGCGCGGAGAGAGGAATATGAGATTAGGTATACGTGAAAGTGTAGAGAAAGAGCCAGGAGGGATAATATTTATATATAATAATATTGCAAATATTAAATTAAACAAAATAAAACATTCATTTTTTACAATACTGACAATCATATGGTGAGATATGTCAGATGTCTATGTCAAAAAAATGCGTTATTTCTTTCAAATGTAGCTTAGCAAATTAAAACCTCATTTACCCTATAATAATTTTTTTCCTAATGAAAAGAAAGAAATATATTGAAAGGTTTATTTTTTATTTGGATGTATAAGTATTTATTTGGTTTTAATTATGGTCGAATTTCGTCCATTGTATCGGGTCCATCCGAGTGTATAATTTCAGATCTCAAAAGACACTTGACTGTATCTTCACGATCACTTCGTCAAGGCTGACAATTGATTAAGCGTGCTCTCGTGAAATGAAATAACGCAGCAGCGATGTCGTCTTAGTGCCTATCACAACAATGAATACCTGGTTATGACGGAACACACTTTCTAATGTTCACACAATGGCCTCAGATATTATTTGCGAGCGCGCAACACGCATTTGTTGTTTCATTGCCCGTTCTAAAATACTGAAAGCGTAAACAATCAAAGTTAACATTTTACGAGGTAATAGGTAATAACGTCGAGATTAGCGTTTCGGTCTTAAAAAAAACGCCTACAGTTTTTCGATGGAATTCGCAGGAAAAGCGAAGGTAACAAAGTACATCTATACAAGATACAAGGATAATATACATTTATACAGATACAAGGATACGCACGATTTTTCTTCATTTAAGTTTTACTTATAGGTAGGTACATATTTTTTAAATAATTTGTTAGGCAAAATACTATATGGCGTATTCGTAATTCAGGTATTTATTATTTTTGTATCCGTTTGACTTGCACAACAGTTACTGGACGATCTACAATACAAGCACACTAATAAATCGTCTATCGACCTCACAAATCTGAAAACACTGTTAGTTCAACAATGGCTTCTAGCATCAGAATCATTCAACAAACAATATATATTGTAGGTATTATTATAATCTCATAATATTTACGATTGTCAATAAAACATTTTAGAACAGAAGTCATTGTGATATGATTCCAATTATAGATGGCATTCCAACATTTTAAACGTACTCACTCATATTTCTCAGGCGTAGCATTCCGTGAACATCATCAAGTGAGACTTCAATCTTATGATTTCAAATGTCCATAAAAAGCCGGTGGACTTAATATTTCATACCTGTATACTACCAACAATAATAATAAATCAATATGCATACATTAACCAAATTGGTAATTAATGAGAAACAACAATCCATTAATTACCGTTTCATATAAATACCCACGGAGAGAATTTCGAAATACTTGTTCAAATGCACTAAGTTAAATTACTAAGATATTCAAGTGAATCATACATAAAAAAGACACAAGCAGACATGAATAAGACATAAACCTCCCAAGGGCCTTCAGAAGTACCGAACTTCGTCGTTAAAGTTTCACGAGTAAAGGGGCGCAATTTCTTTCCAACTCAATTTTTAAAACAAAATTTTAGATCTGCACAGTTCAAAATGTCGTTATCATGAGTTAAATTGTTGCCTCCAAAATGAATATTTGCTCAAGCGGCAGAATATTATATCAGCTTGTATGATATCAAGAAATAACAAAGAATGAGTAGGTACTTCGCTCATAAAATTAGCGAATTATCTTGACAAGTTAATCCAGTGTACTTAATTTGTCAACAATGGTTTTCATTTCCAAGAAAGTAAATGTGTACATTATATAATTGTATCTAAAAAGCAGTCCTAAACATAATATGCACAGATCATAATCTCTATATATTCATTCGTGAAGTGAAAATTTGCGGAACCATTTTTCGAATGTTGCGTGCAGACAGGAGTATGAGATTAGACTGATTAGACATACGTGAAAGTTCATGAAGAGAAGAAAAGAGGAGAGATAATGTTTATATATAATGGAGATCTTTAAGGGCAATCTCGTAGACTTTAAGCACAATTGGTTTGTTTTACCAAGTCCAATTTTAATATTTTTTATGCGTCAAAATTTTCCGTTGTCGATCTAATCAGTTGGAAAATTTAACAATAAACCGATCCCGCCATGACTCTGCAGGCAATGAAAACTGAGGCAATACTCAATAATAGTTACTCATACGTCTACGATACTACAATAGTATTTGAAGCCATACTACAAGTAGATGTTATATAAACGTTCTTAAGCCGGAACTTCTACATATCTGCACGTATGCGGTAAACCTCGATGTAAGGTGCTAAAACAAATATTTAAATTATTCGTTCTAAGGCGCATTGACACTTAGGCGACAAATATTTATATGATAGGATGAATCGAAAATCATTCTGGTGATATTTTTTTAAAGTAACAATCGGACGTGCATTCCATATGATGGCAAGTGGTCACTGCCGATCTTGGACATCTATAAACAACTTCATGTATTCAGTGGTTTTATTTGAAGTTAATTACAGATGTGTTGCTACTCCTGAGGAAGGTGGTCACGTCATTGTAAGCAAATCGATAACCACACTCAACGAAACACATGGACTTCTTCACGTTAGAAATACTTGTGCAATTATTTTATGTTATGACCAAGTAGCACACGAGCATGCAGCCTACTTGATTGTAAGTGGCCACTGCCGTACATCATCTGAAATCTACCGTAGATAAGAACACAGTCCTACCTGAGATCGGCCACAGATACTACACGCTTCAAACCAGAACACAGCCACGCTTAACACTGCTGTTTTTAGGCGTAAACAGGTGTGATGGTGGTGCTAATGACTAATTGTGAATGTTATTCATGTCGTCCTATCTTCTCATAGAAACCTTAATTACTTTCCGATAGCAAATATTTTATTCATGTCATTCACATTATGATAACATAGTACAGAGTCCAATAGTATTTATTAAAGGACGACAGTATTTACAGAATCCACACATCGGGGGTAACAGAGAATGACCGTAAATCTGAGATAACAGCTGAAACTCGAATTCGATATTTCAGATTCTCGTTACTCTTATTTACGTAGACTATTACGTGGATCCGCGCTGACGGGCGGATTTGCAAATTGATCCGCCTGAGCGGATCCAGAACCGATCGCCATCTGTTACCTGATCCGAATAAATAATAGATATATGATGGTAAAACCTTTCACGCCACGTTCAATGCTGCACAATAGTCGACTCACATTTTGCAGAAGGATGTTTTAAAATAAACCGTCCTTACGATAAGCATTGCATCTGAGACAGACTGCTGCTCATAGATGTTTTTTTACATGGCATGTTATTTGAAAATATTTATATACTAGGTGATCCCCGCACTTTTACCCGCGTTAAAGAAGTAAAAAACACATATTAAGCTAATGACATTAACGCCCGCGATGGCAGCCGCAGGAGTGTGGAGCGCACGCCAATTCTTTTTCAAAAATTAAAGTAGCCCACCTTAAACCTTAGCTATCTTTCAATGAAAGTCCCGTCATAATCGGTCCAGCCGTTTAGTAGATTAACTCAGCTAATGAGACAGACAGACAATTTTTTTTATAATTGTATATTTGTTATAGGTACCGTGTGTACTTTCCTATGCATGTAGCAAAAAGTTGTAATTTTGACATTACAAACAATAGACGCTTCAATTTTATTTATTTGTATAGAAAAAAATTATTTAAGAGACAGGCCACATGGTATGTAAGCGTAGGTGTTACTGTACATAACTACTTCACATCAAGAGGTTGCTAAGTAACAATAGGAGTATCAAGAAGGTGTATTAATATCATTAAACAGTTCAATATCTCTATAGCAAGATGAACTGTTTGTTTTCTAGGCAATGCACGAGTAATGTTGTTCTACTAAATAATGTGTGTAACGTGGGAATTCACTTCATTGAAGCAATATTCGTAGTTCATTAGTTCTTTTTTTATGCTTTCTTTATTTCTTTCATCATTTTATTTTTTTACCTGTAATTTAAAATGCTTTAATAGTCATTCTGCTATTTGGGACGGAGACAAATTCCACCTACTATATGTGCGTACCTATAACACATATTATACATGGAAAAATAATGTTGAAAAAAATATCAAGGTAAACCTCACATGATTTTCACAAGTCGGCGATGTAAAAAGCGGTGTCGCCTGGGGCGTCCTCGTGGAAAAATGTTATACTAAAATATTTTAACCCGCCTTGAGATCAATAAATAGGGTTTTGAGAAAGGAGAAATTAAATTATGGAACGTGTATTTCATACAGTAATTTCCTTTTTTGAGAATCCGTTACAGAATAGTCGACGCAAAATATTTTTTTCTTAAAATATCAACCCGTATCTCGTGACAAAGGTAACATCGCCACCCAAATAAATTATTAACAATAATTCTTAAAAACAATTTATAATTATTACTTATGTTTAAGTTTCTTTATGTCGTTTTTACCAAAGCTATAGTTTTTTTTTAGAATATGCAGAGCTACAAGTAGTTATGGGATCCACTTAATGCTCAAAAATGCAATTCCAAACATGAAACAGAATCGCTGGCTATATTTCACGTTTGAAATGAACAACATAAAATGACCTTTCACACCTAATAGAGTCACATATTAAGAATACATCCTAAAATATTAAAATTAATAGTTAAAAAGTTAAGAACACGCTGTTGTGACAAAACGAACTAAAAAGTGAAAAATAATTATTGTAAAAAAGCGTGGGGAGCGCTTTTTGATATATTTGACACCATTCGCCATTTTTTTTCTTCATATTACTGCATTTTCATCGGTCCTTGATAAGTATGCAAAAATTCAAATTACGTCCGAAAAAAAATCCGACGTTTCTAAGTCGGTCAAAATCACGTTCAAACTTTCCGTTACATACAAACATAAAACCGACACTAATAAAATCGTGTTAAAAGGAAAGGTAAGTGGGTACACCCTTGCTGTTTTTCACGTTACTGTTTTCCAATTGTTATTCCAGTTAATGTTTCGGTAGTTGGTTTCTTTGGTTAGTTTCGTACCGTTTTGTTTGCTCGGGTCTGTAATACGGACGGGTGCACTACATGCCGACATAAGATTCCTTTTATTGCGTCACCGAGTATAAATTCACGGTGCAACTTCGCGATCGGGCTCCCGTGCAGTGGTTTTCGTGTTCTTATTGTGAAAGTTTCGAAAAATATTGCTCGACCGATTACCTCTGGGACGTTCCGTTGGTTTTATAAATTTGGAAGTTTTATTTTCAATACTTTTCAAAAGTTAAAAACGACAAAAGGCTTTGTTGTTTTTAAGTCACGTATTTCACTGTACCATACAGAGCTTGGTTAAAGACACGTAAAACCGCATAATGAACTGCAGCACAGGGTAGGTACCCACTCAAAGCCAATTCGCTTGTGGTTAAAGGGGATAACTATCTTAAGTTTATTTCATAAATGCGCGTATTCTATGAAGGCGACATATCATTCAAACTTATTGCTAGGTATATACATGAAACAGCGAGGATGATGAACTTTGTTAACAACCTAAAATACCTTCGCGATGTTGTCACTAAGCGAATAAGTCTACGCACTGTAAACGAATGAGTCAGGGGCGGCCAGCGGTCATACTTAAATGCATATCAATCATCATGCCCCACGAAGTTGACAATGGTTACGTCACACACCACCTCGCAGACCGGAACGATGCCTATCTCGAACGCTCTTCAATCTTAGAAGCGAACCAAAATAAACGGTTATTTTAGGCTACAGTAGCACTAGGAAACACGTTTCATCTATCATCTCAGTACAAGATAAACACGGAAGCAATGCAATATACGAGAAGATAAGACATCGGTGGAGATACGATAGACATTCTAATTATTGCACTTTATCATGTAAAGCCAAATATAACCAGAGAAAATTCAACAATTCTCCATAAGTAGGTACCTATCTACCTGGTTTCAATAGAATCATATTTTTAGTGATATACTTTTCATAATTATATTAGATAACAATACATCTTACATAAATACATGTAACAACGTAATGTAAACAACACTCGATCACGTGTTTTAATAATAACAGCATGTTAGAAGTAACACTTAATGCCACGATGATGGAAGCTAACTATAAAGGCCCTTTATGCTCAGTTGAAAAATAAATAGTCATATAATATTTTGAAATAGCTTCTTTTAAGACCAATATTGCTTGAACTGGCTTTCAGTAAACTGAACATTGCTCAATGAATCCGAAAGCAAAAAGACACCGGCAGACGCTTCACCCACTAGATTTCATATTGCGGCCATTGCAAGAGACGTCTGACGCAGCCGAATGCGAACTGTTAGGAGCTACCACAGAAATAATCAAGCTGGTTACATAGCAACAAAGACTATCAACTTGAATTAAACAACCCGTAAAACAAGATCACTGTTCATTTACGAAACTACATCTTCTATTTAAAGAAAATGACCATATACGGTTTTGTAATGCAAGGCTCTCTACAGCGTGCAAGACTCTATAGGCATATGTATTTAGCTACAAATAGATAACACCTATGCCATATACATATGCACTTCTACGATTGAAGCTTAATTTTGTCCTATCATATAAGTGGGTTTGTCACTCTGTAATCATTATAATTTAAGAATTGTGGCGGTGTCGCCTCGTAGCTATACAATGCAATTAATTAATACGTGAAGAAAAAAATTGCGGTGCCATACGAATACTACGCCCATAGAGGAGTCTAAAGTTTAGGCATACGTGAAAATTCATGCAGAGAAGATTATTGATAGATAAGGTTTATGTATAATCAGTTTAACTAATATTTAAAGTTAAACAAATTCAAATATTTATTTTCCACATTTCTAACAATGTGAAACACAATAGGTGCAAGAAACGCGTTATTTTTTAATTATGATCGAATTTCGGGACTACTAAGTAATAATAAAGATGCGAGAGGAAAGGAGACGTTAACTACTTAAGAGCGCCCCCCACAGCAACCAACCGAGCGTGTCAACGACAGAAATACTATTTACCGTACATTAACCAAATAACCCTAAAGACCGAGTGATGCTTCCCCCAAAGAAAACTGCCCTTAGAACGGTCCTTTGAGACTGTATATTTTCCAAGAAATTACACGAACTAAACTCCTTTGAGACGTGAGTAATTAAGAAACAATTGTATAAAACAGTAGACGTGTTCGTTGAATAAAAACAAAAGTTATATTCGACAGTTAAATTTGTAACACGTACAAAAATAGCGAACAAAACTATTGAAAAATATATTTATCCGTAAGATACATTGAAAATTTAAGCAAAATAGAACGTAACAATACTTTCAGAGAATGAGAATAGATTAAAACATTGTATCCGTAAACCATCTTGGGCAACACGCGTTTAGTAGAACCGAAATTAATATAAACACGCCATAATTTATTCAAGTGGCAAGCAAAAACGTATTACTACATACAAATATCACACAAACCTTGGAATTAATTTTCTCTGCGTTAACTCTATAGAGATGTTGGTTTAGTTACCTGAAACAGAAATAATACAATGTTTAAAGTGACGCAATTTACTCGCTGACTCACTGGCGATTGTGTGCTTTAGACATTTCAATTATGAAGTGTTGTTTTAATAAAAAAAGGCTTAGGCACTAAAGACAAATAGTCGGACAAAAATTAAATTTATTTTTTACTGTCGGATGTTCATAGACACGAAATTAAAAATAACCCATTTTAAATAAATATTTACATATTTTAACTTAGAATATCTACGGAAATATCTTCTGCATACAAATAAAAGTTCATAATGGTTACAATAAACCACTCGCATTATAACGACGCAATATTGTACGATGTAGGTAAGTAAACTGTTGGTAAGTAAGCGTAAGCTTGAATTATAAAGAGAATTATTATTTTTTAAATTTGAAATCGCATATAAAACTTATATTATAATATATTAATTTCGTATGCACAATACAATAGTATATTGATTGATCTTTTGATAGGTAACTTAATATTCGACTAAATGGCAACAATGGCAGAACATCATGTTCCCGTTTCCAAACCATTTTGGTGGCTGAGAAACTTTCCCCATTAGCGCCGGGTTAGAGTACTGTCCAAATTGCCAGTATCATATTGTGCTTAGGTACCGAATGGATAAGTCGGGTGAACTCGTTATTATACCAACATTGTCTTTAAGTGATCTTGTGTAGGGAGAAGTTCTTCGTAGTTGTAGACGGTGTAATTATAGTTCAGTGCCTTACAACTGAATATACTATACATTAGCTCAGTTATGTTATACTTTAAGGATTTCAGGTGTATTTTAATATTTATCTCATTAAAAAGTTGCACAAAAAGCAGGTTTTTTGCTGGATTATCCAGGAAACGTTATGTAAAACAATTTATAAATATTTTTATAATTGCAAATACGTTTTTAAGTAGTTCATACATATCGTATTGATTTTATGCTATAGATTATATTCAAGCACAAAAAGAAATCTGTAATGGATCTACTCCGAATAAAAGATGTCAAATTTTACTTGATTTGATCAGTAGGTTAGCTAACCAAGTGGATTGGTATATTAAAAAGGTCGGTACATTACATGAAGAAATGTCATTACATATAAGTACAAAAAAAGCATTATGCTCTTACAAAATGAATCATCAGCTAGGTATATTCCACTTAACGCACAGTGCCGGTGTTCAAACGTAATCAATTGTTTAAACAAAAATATACGCGCGAATAAATCAGCGAGCCGACGTGCGCGCGTGACGTCGCTGATTGCGCTCAATTACTGCACGATGTAATGCAATTTGATGTTAAACGTAACAAGTGATTTTCAGAAAAATCCTAAACGATTTGTCCTATTCTTTGATACGTAAACAAGGATAACAAGTCTATTACCTGTCACCACGTTCTCCGTCGTCTTTTGCGGAAAAAAATAATAGAATAAGTGGACTGCATTAATTTTACTAATATTTAATAACAATCGATGACATACGACATAAATATACTACGTGAGAACGTTTACGTTAGAGCTTAGTTTGGAGCGCAAGGTACGTAAATGTTTCTAAATGCTTAATGTCACAGAATCTCTGAAATTCAATTGACATGAACTAATCTCATTATCGCTAAATGCAAATTAAATAACGATTAGTTTGATACATTAACATATAATTAATTAAATTCGATGTACCTATTCTATACATTAATACGTGTAGCAAAAATTACAGAACCGTATTTTCGAATACTGCGCGCACGGAGGAGAGTGAGATTAGACATACGTAAAAGTTCATGTAGAGAAGAAGCTAGGGAATTTATGTATAACTGTTACAAATAAATTAAACGGAATACATAATGCATTGTTTACATTACTGACGACAATTCTAGCAATGTTAAACAATAAAGTCAACTATGTCAAAAATGCGTTATTTCTTTTAAACATAGCTTAGCAAATTACATTTATTTTAATTTGTAGGATTTTTTTCCTATTGTAGGATCCTCATTTTTATTTATAGGATTTTTTTCCTAGAAATAGGAAATTATAAGAAAGTTTGCATATGTGTTATGAAAAGAAGAATAATAAATGCATATAAAAGTTTTTTAACCAACTTCCCAAAGGAAAGAGGTTATCTATTCGTCGTGTATATATGTATATATTTCTATTTGGGTTTAATTATGGTCGAATGTTGCGACGTATCGGCTAGTTCAATTTAATGTTAAGTTCGACCATATCAATGTGTTAAAAATATTTTTATGCATGGATTTTATATTTTAGAGATGTAGCTAACGAAGATGTAGTCCATCTGATGACCACTTATGCTCATAGATAAAATGAGAGTACCATCTGAGGTCGGTCGCAGATGTTCTCTACCCCTGAGTGCTGAGTAAGAAACGCTTTGTTTAACACTGCTGTTATAAAGCCGAAATAGTTATGGAAATGTTGCCGCCGGACTTAACCACGAAGGGCTGAGTGCGCTTGATTAATACGATGACAAAAAGTATATCAAATTGAACTTTTACATTATGGTGATCATTTTGGTCCAAGATTTAAAAAAAACTTTTTTAACACCCAGAAAAAAAGAGAATGAGAATAAAATCAACTTGGCAACGCTTTCGTTGTGTTTGCGTCAATCACATTCAGAATGCAAATTCAATTTAGTTTAACGTTTTTGAACCTTCTCTATCAGTGACGGAGTGACACGAATACAAGATATCTGATCCTTATCGAAGTTTGAGATCTTCTACAAACGCAGAGATAGTAACTATTTTTAGACAGCTCACTCCATTGACCGTAAAAATTCTCTGTTTACATTTTAAATTCTCGTAATCATAAATGAAATCCAAAATCCAATTCAGACCCGAAACGAATAAGCAAGCATTCAACTGAATAAATCCAAAATACATTTCGGATTAAGAACGAATGCACAATAGCTTACTGCCCTACCAATAACGTATCGGCGAGAGGAGCCTCCAATACTTTTATAGGCGTGTACTGATCAAGGCAGTGCACAGCGTACAATACTCACTAGGCAGCTGAGGGTAATTTTGCGCATAAAGCGACACTTCCAACGAGAATCCCGATGCATGCAGGGATTAACAAAGAACGCTCAGCGACAAGCCGGGAGCCAAGCGTTTATGAGTTCACTGCCGTTTGAAAAAGAACACTTTTCTTGAAGTTTTATATAGATGAATTCGTAGCAGGCGGATTTGAGCAAACCAATGAGAACTTGGATAAAATTATTTTTTTTATTACTTCTAAGTCGATATCGTGGACATAAATGACTAAATTAGAATTCTCATTATATAAATACAGATACTCCTACATACAGAAGTCAAGAAAAAAGCCATTGAAACAAGTCTATTTCTATCCTTGTAAAACTTAATATGACAATGATACCAAATTTGCCCGTTTGTGCTTGACTTCTGAAGCTCGGAAATGTGTCTGTGTACTTGTATAGGTATGTAGTACGCAGACGACCACAGCAATATCAGTGTCACTTTTAATTAAATGATCGTTTGAGAAATTTCCAAGTGGCAAAATGGTAACATGAATCACGTTCGCAGACGGAGCATCAACGAGAACTAGTTACAAGCTGATACAAGGTGTAAATAATACAAAGTGGGCCGTTCGAGTGGGCTGAACGATTCTACTGTCACAGCGGAGATAACATCACTCACAATACCTACAGGGGCTACAGGAATAGAACAACTTCGGTCATTATACAACTTGCGGTTAAGTTATTGTCGTCTGCGTGCCCAATAAAATATGACTTGCACATAATTGTTTCGGTCGTAAATCATTGTTAAGAAACCAAAAAGACAATTAAGCTGTTTAGCGACAAGACTATCGGTACAATTTTCGCATACGATTCATAATACAATATCAGGCGTCTTGGCTGATTATAGAGTACAGAGCAAATGTGACAAGATTGGCCGTTATAATACGGACCTGACACATGACCTACCTCAACACGGAAATTATTATCAAACTCATACATCATGTCTTTACAAAGGCGCGGCGAAAACGGCGCATTGCTCGCTAGGGCTTGTTTGAATACACAGTACATGTTCGTATTTAGGTCGCTCGAATCGCGAATACGCTCCAGTTTACAGGAATAAAGTTTGCAGAGAGCGTAATGGCTCTTTTTATGGTAATAAAATGCTTAATATGTTAGAGATAACAAAGTAAGTGGTAAATATAGCGTTGATAAATATAAAGTTGTTTATTAGTTCAAAAATAAAAAAGTAACCTCCTACACTCACTGCGTTTCATGAGGAATCTTATTAAGTTTCGCTGATGTTATGATACGCACAAAAACCCAGACCCAGAAAAGAAATTTATTGGTAATTTAATAGTCTGTCGGATAGAACGTATTAGCTACTGCATGTCAAATCTGTATGGTGAACACAGTGCCATAGGTGTAGAATATATCAAGTCTAAAAGTCAACTGAGATTAACAAAACCACATGAACTCTTACTGAGCCTACGGTAGCATGGGCTCAATAACGGTTCAACTTTGTCGGAAAACTTACAGAAATGCAAAGTCCTCAAGTTGAAGTTACTGGCTTTAATGTTTAGATAACAAATAAAACATTTTATCTAAAGATAATACTGACTTTAAAAATATAACCAGCAAAAATATTAATGAATCCATCCCGACACATTGTAACTGATTTCGATTTTAATGATACATTATGATCATGAGATTCCTGAGTCTTTGCAGATTACACCGCTGATGTACCGTACTAATGCTAAATGCAATTATTTTGGAGCGAAGCAGGAGCAATAATTAAAGTTTATTATTTTTACGATATAAATATTCTGCATTGCAATTTAATTCAGTAGATTTCTACTTGCTACTTTTCTAGGGGGCTTTAAATAAACCGAACGATAAGATAAACGGGTTACGTGATCAAAGTGTTCGCCGTCTATGAAATCTGCAATGCATAGCTCTAAAGGTGATGAAAAAGACATCCTTATCGAAGGGCGTCATGAGACCCTAACGTTGAAGGAACACCCGAGGAACTCCGTTCCATATCTTGCATCGAATCATTCAATTGAACAAACGTGTGCACAATCACACAATCACGTAGCACGGGAGTGCTTTGCTCCGTCACGGGACAATGGTGGCCGGCCTTGAATTACCGCCGGCAGCATTGTCGTACATCACAATGGATAGGATTTGCCTAGACCGAGGCACGCGCCGACCACCGACAAAAACTATAGAAACGACGTATACAATAGACACAAAGTAAAAAAAATACTCCTAATCAAAACATCAATTCCGCTCCAATAATACAAGGTTTTGGATCATGTTTTTCTTTGATTCACTTAATTTTACAATCCTTTAAGAATCGTTTACGTTTATGGTTAAATATGTCCAGTGAGCACGCAGTGTATCCAGTTCTCTGTTAAGCTTTGTTCGTAGACTGACAACAAATTATTATGTTATTGTCAGTTTACATATTATGAGGACATTACGAATCAGGTGACATATGAAATGAGTCAATTTGGTACCTGCGTCATGGTTAACAATGACGACAAAGCGGAAAATCGGTAATACATGCGAAAAATTTTGGCACCGAATCTACACGAATAACTTCGGACAACCGAGCCCATAATTTGGGTAACACTTCTAGGGTTTCCATCCATTATACGATCCGGAGTGATTCATCAACGTCCGAGGGGTGGCCGTGGTCCGAAGACAATGAAGATGTCATGTAAATTAGCCATTAACACACTAAATCATCAAACACTCGGGATGACGTTATGAATAATTGAATTCGATAGGGGCTTGTTTGTCCCGGGCATCTTGGTCCTTAGTGGCTATGAGATATTATTATGGACACTTGACACGTATTAGATGTGGACCATTAATTCTTGTCCGAGAAAGGTCGGCTCGGAATCAATTTAAACACATAACAAAAGGGCTTTCAATAAATTAAAATGGCGGCCTGAATTGGAAAACTTTACCGAAACTATTATATCATCAACTCACTATTATCTACGAGTACTATCTACAGACCCAGACAATCAAAAAAATACGATTGTAGTTATTTCATGCGAGCTTTAGAGTCCACTATGCTGGCCAACGACTTCCTTACGACTAAAAAAACGTCTTTCGTTTCGACTCAAATCCTTACGACTAAAAATGGTAGTTTTTTTCCTGGAAAACTAAACTACGTATAAGAGCAGTTATTATATTTCAAACCAACAGTTCAACTTAACCTCGTATATTATCGACAAAAATAAACGTCGAGTAGACAGCCTAGACTCGAAATCGGTTACGAAAAATATTACCAAAGTGGTTCTTTCCGAGGTCATTTTACAAGAGTACGAACCAAAGGACAGCAATAGGAGACCACGGGATCACGTTCTATTCCCCTCTTATAGGACGAACGTGACCCATTACGGCCCTTGTCCAATGCCACGACACACAGTAATTCAATCTAACAGTTATTTTGTACAAGTGAATGAGTACGTAACCTATTTTCTGATTGAATCTTGTTTACATTTTTCGGTAGAAGCTTCAATTACTCCTATTCAATAAAACGTTATAATATAATGAGTGTGTTTAATTAATTTATCGTCTTTTATACAGATATTCCAATCATAAAGGGCTTCGAAACGTCTTAACCCTCGCTTGGAAATCACACTTTACAACGACTTTGTTGTTGAAACAACTGTAGGTATAAACGATATTTCCTGCTGAGTATTACGGTCAAAGATAAGTCCCTTTGATTGCGGAGGCACGCAAGAAATTCAGCAATAAGCGATCGCTCCTTCTAATAGATTATATAACGATCTAAAGAAGCTGAGAAGACGAGGCTCAAAGGGACATTTTTTAAGGTCCACTGCTGAATGCAAGCCTCGCGAAAGGAAAGTTTTTGCTAATACCGCGCCTGGCATGCGTGTCGGTAACCACAGTAAATACGCAAGAACGTGCTAATGTTTATCTTCTGGATTGTATCTTTAGTCGCCTTCCGTGACACTACACAGCAGAAGCGCATATCCTTATGCCAGTCAAATAATTTTATGACAATGCAACACCGTGAATGAAACAAGTCTAAATCACAAACACTAGAGGCACAAACCGGTAAGCGTCTGTGACATTTCTACAAGAAGCGTTGCGTAATGTACGAGTAAGACAATTTAGAACAAGTCGGGCGGCGAGGCACGACTTGAACATGTTATCTAGAACGATGTCCGCGATTTATTAATCGCTTTGACATTTTGACGAGCTTAGGGGTGACATAATGTGTAAAAGGTTATTCACAATAAGGTGATTGTATTCCTGACCGGGTTATTAAGAAATTATTTGTGAATATGAAAAAAATTAAAGATTGCTTACGTAAATACGCTATATTTTCAGTCTTAAGATCCTGGTCAAGGAAAGGTCTGAAACTAAATTGTGCGAAATAATGGCATTATTTCGTGTCGGCCCTGAGCTAAAAGGAAAATAATTCCCTAAGTGAAACTCCTTTGATACTGACAGTCATTAATAGTCATGGGAAATTACTACGGAGCTATTACAACTATGGCTCTATTGTTCCCCGTCCAATGTTGAAGATTGATTTCTTTTTAATGGTATCAAAGAACATTTATAAGAAATATAAATATTACACAGCATAGAAATTGAATTGGTGCGTATATATTGTTTTATTTACCCTTGTGATAGGCTGCAGACAGGGAGTGAGGGACAGGGCAATTAATACGGTATACCAGGCACCTTTAGGACAGACTAAATGCTAGGAGAATATTTAGAAGAAAATGGATTATCTTATAAAATATGTTCCTTCTAAATATATAGGTACCAATCTGTGGTGCGAATAATACAATCATAGATATATTTAAAGTGACAATTTCAATACTAATGCAATTTAACTCGCACTCAGTACGAACAAATCTTAAATGTAAAATATTTTCTTTTCCGCTCTAAAATTGTACTTTCAAATACGATTACCTCATGAATAGAAATGTTATTTACTGCAATATATTCAAAGTCTAAATATACTTAATTACATTATGTAAGTTTGTATCACCTTTTTTGAAACACAATTAGCTACGAAATGTTCGCTTGAAAATATTTCGCAACTTAATTAAATCTCGTGACCGAGATATGAATATTTCTAAGGAGGAAACGTAACCTCGTTAAATTATATTAAAACTAGAACTAAATGAGGTTTTCGTAGTGTAAGCTCATGACGACCGCGCGAGAAAAGGATTTGCATGTGTAAAATGGAAATTCGTAAGGTAGACGCATAGGTACACAGAATAATGTAACAGTCTTAAAATAAATGGCACTAAAAGCGTATACGTCATTTAAAGTTTTTTTTTAAGACAGATTTAAATATCTGTTTAGTCATATGTGATCAATAGTACACAACTAAGTCAACGATCTCAAACAAAAAGTAATGTTTACATCGACGCGAATGAAATTGCTACGAAAACCGATAGCAACCGCAATGTAGGTCGCGGGGCCGCCGTGCCAGGAGTACCCCACGAACAACCACATCCCTTAAATACATTCATCCACACGCGCCACTAATTATAGAACCGTTACAGCGCAGACTCGTTGAAAAGGTTATGGGATAAATATAGCAACGGAACCACGTAATATGACATGATACGTCACCGAACTTGATTACGCGAATCTAATCTACTCGACAAACATGATCGTTTTAGCTCATAAACACACAATCAAGACGAGACCAAGTCTAAATTTATTAAAGACCAAAGATCAAACTACGGTAGAACGAATTTGAAGGCGGTAGAACTCGTTTGAATGTGGTTCGACTTCAGCGACGCCCTCGCCACTCTTATTTTTGCCCAATGTGCTGCTATGTTTTGTTCTGGAGGGTGTGGTAAAGGTATTTATCCAAGGCGTTCCAAATTAATCCTTATGGGCATCATCACATCTGCGGTCACCTTAGGTAAGGCTATTTTATCTGAGGTTGATGACACGTGTCCATCGACGGCTGTGGACACTAAGCATGAGGTGAACTGCATGCGCGTTTGCTACGTTCAAAGTATAAAAAGACCTTTATAGTGACTCTACGGAGGTCAGCGCAAAGTTTACAACTCTTTCTGATGCTTAACGCTAAATCAAATAATTTCAATATAGAACCTTCCTTTTTGCAATCAGTACAATTTAGCGGTGGGATTGAATATAAATGGTTAGCAGCAATTTCTATACTCACAAAGTGCTATTGGGTACAAACCCTAACATAGAATTCCCATACAATAAACCAGAAAATAAATTAATGGTCTATCTATATATTATTGCGCTGAGACAATCTTTGATATCATCTTATCGATGACAAATTGGCTTCGACATTTCTTTTCTTATATGACTAATCGGTGCAGGACGCAGGATAATAGTTAGACAATGTGGTATCTACCTACTCGTATCATCCTATAACCAAAGGCACGTGTGTTTTTATTACCGAGGGGAAATCTTTAAAAGAAATCCACACCCTTAAGAGAGATATTGAGTTATGTGAAATTCTTACTAAATCTAACTTAAGGTGTTGTTGCAACCAAATGCTGAATATATGGATATTCAGGGGGTTTCAAAGTACTTTATAGCGCGTTGGTTCCAATTCTAAGTGTTAAACTTATTTTTTAAGTGAAAACTTCTTTATGTGCGTTGGGCATTAATAGAAATGGGAAAAAAGACGCCTCCGTATATGTAAGTATGTACGTACATAGATATTTCCTGACGATAAAAAAAAGTAAGAAGTAATCTCAACCCATGTGCGAGTGTAAACAGTTCCAAATGGTCCTGATGTACCATAACGGATGTCTTGATACATTGGGAAAGTAACTCATAAGCGAGTATTTCTAACTACGCCCTACGCACTGAATCGGACTTGCACTTGATTTTTTATAAGTAGCACGAGAATTTGCCGCATTCCAATTTTGATAAAAGAATAGACAATAAAATAAACTATATAAAGTAACGCAGGTGTTAAGTGCCGATAACGATAATAACGCGCACCTACAATTAACATTAGAAATGCTGATATGCAGATAGCAATATGCGGGTGAATGCGTCATCCTGATCGATCCGCGAGTGAATAAATGGCTTTGTGGCGATTGATCACAGAATAGAAAGGTGGCATTGTAACACCCACACCACATTCTTACAAGGACGCGTAGGGTGGCGGCCAATCGCTGTACAGATCGACGTTCAGTCTAGCATATAATAATTCAATTAATATGTTATTACTTTGATAGATAAGTATTTACAATATTTATCATGGTACTTTAATGATATTCTAATGATACTCTGTTGATTTACTGTCGTACATAACGTTTCAGACGTTAAATGTTTTTTTTACCCATTAATTGGTATCTTAGGAACTGTTTAAAAAAACTACGTCATTAAATTGCGTGGAAGAAGTGTGAACGTATCGTAACAAGTAGCAGATAATTATTTTTTCAAGTAAACATAAAAGCTGCATCTTTTGTACGTGTAACAACCACAAAAGAATAACAATCAATCGACACAACCAATCGACATAGATCAGTTCGTATTGGAGCAGCGCGATATAATATAGATTACAGCCAGTTGTGGGGACTAGGGACGTTATGGATATGAAATTTGGGATCTAGATATGGATACAGATATTATGTAAAAAAAATGATACCGGTATCGGATACGATTACGGATATAAAAATATTTCGGATTATCCGACAGATTCGGTTACCGATAAATATTTTTTTATGGAATAGTGAAAGAAAAATAAAATACAACGAAGTATTGATTTAATTTATTTGAAATTAAAAAACGTGTAGTGTTACTGGGTCGGCCGTGCCGAGTAATTTTTTGTAATATTTGAACTCCACCGCTATCCGAAATTATTCGAAATTTTATATCGGTTACGGTTTTTTTCGGATATCCGATAGTTTTGATTACGGTTACGGAGCTGCACAACATCTTTAGTGGGGACCATTTTCAATAGAGGGTAAAAACGACTTGACAATAGCAATCTATACTACGATACCTGCGCCTTGCTACGCGTTATCTGAAATCTAAATTGCCATATGTTGGTATGCCTTGTCTAAAAATATTTTCCTTAGGTGCAAGAAAAAACTGTCTTCGCGAAGCCTTAAGCCCCTACGGAGGATTAGGCCGGGCTGAGTCACGCGCCGCCCTCGTTGCAGTATTGAGGTTAGGCGCACTCCTTATGTGCGATCCACATCACGTACCACTCATCGAACGTCGCCAATACGGACTAGTTATTGAGAACATTTGATAAGGCAATATTATTGAGGGTGAAGGAAAACATCGTAACAAAACCTATATATCTGAATCAGCGTATTATGACAAATTAGCTTATGTGAATTCTCGGACTTGTCCACCATTTTGTGCTCTAGCCCTTTTCATTTTAAGATGTTTTCGCGTAGCGGAGCGGTAACCATATCGGTCTGACACGCAGTGGGTTCCGGGTTCGATCCCCGGCTAGACAGATATCTGAATGATGAGTTTAGATTTCTGTTC
>DWNY01000171.1:0-19660 GCA_018250635.1 Telegonus apastus | reverse complement strand
TTTAATGCTAAAGGTATTAGTTAAACTTCTTTTTATAAGGTTTAAGTAGCAAAGTATTCAGAATCTTTTGTAATCATTTGTGTATTCATTTGTAAGAAAATGCGTTGCTACGCCTGAGAACTAAGATCGAACGCCTTGAAAAAGTATGTCCTTTAGACCTTCAGACCAGAACACAGCAGCGGCTTAACACCGCTGTTATTAGACAAAAATAGGTGTGGCGGTGGTGCTGCCAGAAATTGTCATATAATTGTGATATTAAACTTTTTATTATTTACACGCCATTATCATTTATTTTGTTGACAATACATTGAACACAATATAATATATTGCATGTATATAATGCATACATTATTAAAAATAACCTAAATAACATATATCTAAAAGTTATATCTTTTACATTAATCTAAATCATAGACTTAAATTGATGCCACCTAAATGATAAATATTATTAATTTAAAAGTAATAATCATATAGTTTATTAACCCATTACTAGCACCGTTTACTTAAAACTAATTAGACGTAAACTTTGATGCATCAGTAAATGTGACCTAGGTACTGCAAATCAATTTAATACGTTGGCAGGGCACTTAACGCAATTAACGACAGTTTGAGTCAGTTCAGTCGATCGCGGAGAAGTTGAAGAACGTCCGGTGAAGTTCCCCAGAGTTTCAAATTCAACAACTGCAAGCAATAATATCGGCCGCAGAGAAGCTCATCAGCTAACTAGCACCAGTTGTCATAATACAAAAGTTTATTTTCGGACACTTTGCTAGAGTAATAATATAGCGTACTTCAAACAACATATCATGTTATATTTGTATAGGTTATTTTGAAATTACTGTCAAAAAGAATCAGTAAGTATTAAACTCATACCATTACTAAACTTGACACAATTGACAATAATTTTTAAAAGTCGCTAAACTGAAGCGACTTGATTTCTAAGCCTAGGCGGATTTCTACTCTATTATGTTCTACAGTAGACACAATAAGACGATGTGAACAATTGTAATCAACTGTCATGTGAACAGTTGTTAATCCATCTGTTTCTATTTTAAGAGATAAGATGGGGAAAATCTGTCACTTACTGACTGTCATGCAAGGATCAGCCGTAGCTAGGAGATGAGTCTAGTGTAGAAGCTGAAAAAGTTTTGTAACAAAGATAAGCACAAGGAAACGTTTTTTATAAATGCATCCCATAAAAAGATAAGACAATAGCTTATAAATATAATACATATTAAAAATAGATATTTGAAATTAAACTAAATAGCAGCATCGTTGTCTATTAAAAATACATTCTTAAACTGTTCCTGGAGGTTGGCAGTATAACTTTTACTTGACGACTAACTTTTTCCGCCGCTGATAACTTGATGAGGTGGAAAGATGAGTTAGTCTAACATTTAACAAGAAAACTCCTCGAACAAATGAAGACTTTACTTAAAATTAAAGGGTTTTTATTTTTCAAAATCATATCTTCTTACGTTTATTGCCTGATACTAGTGATGCAAATTTGTATGACAAAGTCAAATTTATATTCAAAAACAACAATTAATGGTATTTGTAAAAAATACATATGCTTCATATTTTTATGACATAGTTATTCGAGGTGTTCCAACTTAATCATATTAAAAAAACAATATTTGAAAATAACAATAACGAACAAATCTCTAATAAGCAAATAACGTATGTTAGCAAAGCGAAACTATAGTGGCATTACCAGCAAACGAACATATGACCAGCCAAACTTACGTTACAATTCTTCAAGCCCAACACACTATGAATAAAACATAAATCCAACATAACGATATAAATCACCTTGTCCTCGAGTATCGAACAAAATAAAAGTTTCGAAATGACTCACTCTCACTGTTGAAGTGAAACTATTAATATTTAATGAGCAAAAATATAGAATACCGTAAGAGAAAACCTTTTCTAAACATTAAACTGGGTCATTTTGCGCCGAGAATTTAAAGCAAATATATGAACAGAGACAATTGTGGTTGGCAGAGAATATGTGGAAATCATATTCGTTGCGATATAATCATTTATTCTGCCACATTTTACTACATTTGAAAATATTACACATTTTTTATTCATATTCGCTTATTATTGTCGGCGCGAAATGATAAAAGTACTAGTGTCCATAATCCACCACACAGGCTAAATATGAGTAGGCAAGTACGCATTACCCATCTGTGCCTCTCAGTAGACAGTAACATAAAAATGCATGTGCAGCTCTTTATACTTAATAGATTTCTTCACGATGTCTGCTTAGTTTGTGATACTTCGAATAACTTGTCACAGAATCAGCGTATAAGGCAAATATCCATACTACTAGCTTTCACTGGTCCATTAAAAATTATTTATTAAAAATATTGTGATATTTGTTCTTCTATCCGTCGTAGGTCTAACACGCTGATCTTGAAACACCTGATACGATATATTTGACACTTTCATTAATTGCAAACAAACACGTGTCACATTACAAATTTCCAAAATGAGTCAAAAAAGCATATTATTAGCCATCCATCAAAGACAAATCCGCAACGCCAGGCCGCTGAAAAGCACAAAGGTGTGTAAGCGTTGTACGCAGAGGCGCTGTGCTCGCTGTGCTGTGCACTTTGTCGCCGGCTCGCTGCACAGCCGCCACAAAGCTAACGGTTTAATGCCAGTCGCGGGCTCGACGCTTTTCAGCGGATGACTAATGCATGATGTTGTAATCAAACAATAGTGGAGCTGTGAGTCGAAGTATGAGATGGTTTCGTAACAATGCAGCTGTTTGTTTGCGCTTTATTTGCATCTACGCTTAATGCCACTATTATGACAATTGTGTAATAACATTACATGAATAGAATCTTTTTTCTGATATGCATTTTTACATGAAATATGTAATAACAGGAAATTGGAATGATCGAATGCCAATCAAGAATATCAGCGTGTATATTTTCAAATACAGTTAGTTAAGGGGCAGCCCCGTATAGCAAAGGATTTAATTCAACTGTGGCAGTCAAAGGTCTGATTCTCAAAGCGATGGCAACAAGATATAAACGCCAGCGAACATCGCAAACATTGCTTGTGGAATCACACTGTTTGGATTGTTGTGCAACCATCTAAGCATCCAGCGTGGATTTGAACTTCGAATTTTATTGTATTTAACCATCCTATTTCCAGCGTTGGGATGCTTGAGATTTGTAAAGATCGATCTTGATAGCCGAGGAGGTTTAAGAATGGTCATAAAATTGTATAATCATCGAAGTCGACTATTGTGGTGCTTGATGTCATACGACTACATCGAGACACCGCGCAATATTTCATCCCTCTCTAGTTACAATGATCTTGACGTTGCTCTGTGAGTCATCATCTAATATGAAAACGCCTTTACTTAAATATACATGGACCTGTACAATGTAAAATTGTCTGTTATTTATTGAATGTCACTTAAAAGCAGCCAAAATTGAACACAGGCTTTTTGCTTATAATATTTTCTAATCGAACTTTTTTTTCACTTTTTCAATTAAACTATACAGATAGATAAAATACATTTTAAGTGGACACATCCATAACCCGATGCCAGTCAAACATTAATTTCAACAGAAGTCCTATTTTTAGTACTTCATCGTTATTCATTTCAAATCTGGTATTTGGTAATGTTCCGCTACAGTTTCCGGCTTATAGAGAACTAAATACGAGCACTTCATGACTAAGCTTTAAGTATCCTCATCAGGGCATTAACCTGCAGAGAAACTGCACGATGTAAGTCAATTTTATTTTTATTTTTGTACTTTATGAAAAGGCCTCTATTTAAGTTTGGAATCAAGAGGCTCGTAATGGTTTTAGTTGGTTTTGCTTGGAATGTTTAATTAGGTTAATGCTTGCTGCGAGGTACGAACAAACACTGCAATTCGACGTTCGCCGGCGCTCGCGAGCGGGCGGCTACGCTCAAGTACTTCGGCAATGAATGAAAAACTTCATACTTATAGTCAGTTTGTTACTTTTTAGTTTGCATGCAAGTTGGAAATATTTATAACACGAGTACTATTCAATTTCGTTTATGCCATTCGCAGCAAGATACAATAATAAAACACTCAACACAATAGGTAAGGGCGCCTAAAATATAAGACATTAAATATACATAAAAGGGCTGCAGTAAAAATGAAAATGATAATTCTTTAAGCCCGTTAACTTGTCAACTGTACATCATATATTCTCTCAGACTAACTACTGCAACTGTACATCTATCAGCAGCTCGTCACAATCAGCGGCGCCGGCGACTGTACCGCTCGCACAGCCTCACAAACATGATGTTAGATCACATGGTGCCACTTTGTGGACTTCGGGGAACGGAGCACGATATCACAATCAAATTTGGAACAGTCATTGAAATTAATTTTGTCATTCTGCAATGGCATATGTATCTGTGCTTTAGGTTAATAAACCAACAAATGGACATGCTTTTTATTTCACATTAAATAGTTATGAAATGAAACTATATTATATAGAATAAGTAATTGCTATATTCCCACGAAAAGGTGATATTATAGAATTGCTATTATTGAAGCAGATATTTACAGGAAGATTATAATGAAACTATACGAGATGTGTGCAACATTTATGCGAAAGAAAATTTATAGAAACGGTAAAATCGAAAAAATCTGGATGTGCCTCTGCAATAGGATAATGAATGGTATAAAATACATATTTAAGTAGGTTTTCCAATGTACTCATACATCTACCATAAGACTAATTTAAGACATAAACTTTAATTTTTGACTGACCACTTCGAACTGAAAACATAGATTGGATTCAGTTTATTTATACCAAATCTTCTTGAAACATTAACCTACCTTCTATCTCATCCTATCAGAAGCATAAAAACAAGGCATCAAATTAAAAGTTTTATTGTGCCTGCCTCCGAGGAACAATATAAGTAAGTACTTTTAATAGCGAACGGCGCGGCCGTTAACTCGAACCAAGAATATCTGTTTAATAATTTAATCCTCAACTCGTCGCGTTTTACAAGTTCAGACCTGGGGCCCTCCCCGGGGGAACATTCGGAGAAACGCCGACCTCTTTCAGTAACTGCCAACATCGACGGATGGCCTGATCCGAGCCTCGCATACCTGGAATATTAATCATGCGCCCTGATGCTTTAAGCCTACCTATATACAATCTGAAAATCTGAGCGGATGAAGACGGACATCTTTATGATACTGAAATACCGATCGTAAATTATCTGCTACCGATTTCAGTATTTGACTAGAAGCTATTTTTACTTAGGTATATTTATACATAAATCTTCAGATGCCAATGCTCAATTCATCTTATAGTATATGTCCTTACAAATTATTACCCGACGTTAAGACCTACTTTTTTTTCTGTGCTATCTGATTCCTAATAGTTCAGGAATTCTTCAAGGCCCTTTCCCACTTCAAACTGTTCACAATAATGAAATGCATTAACCAATATTTAATTCACGTCTAAATATTAAGTGTAGTACTTTGTAAGAACTCGAGACTGACAAATATTCGAGTACGGTTCATCTGCGTTAAACTTAATCCAGTTCAGGTCAGTAAGTCCCGCCGGGAAACGGGAGTCCCGATCTTATTACGAACTTTCACAAACAGGAACAATGCGGATGTGTCTGAAGACGCCCGGAGTGCCGGAGCCGGCTGCCCCGCTCCAGACAAGTTCGAAGCTCCGCCAATATTGGCACTAAACTATTATTTCCCGAATTAAGAACCGACTAATTTGCTGTAACGGTATAGTAGATTCTCGAAGACATGAAGAGTATTCGATAGTCGACTTACGGTCTGTCATTATCTTTTTGTAAGTTGAATTTAGATTCCTCATTTAGTTTGGGTTATTGGCCCACTTATCATTTTTTCACATTTTTTCTAAAATTATTGTTAAAAAGTTCTTTATAAAGAACAAATGAATATACCTTTATTTACACGACGTGTGAACACCACTACCTAGTGTATAGTAATGTACCTCAAATGAAAATAATCAATCAGAAATTATGTATAAAATGTTAATAAATATATCGAATAAATGCCTTTCGAATACTTCGACCACATAATATAATATGAACAAGGTATTTCCAGCGCAACGCACCTGCATTGCTATGAGTCGCTGAATTCTTTCAATTCATTTCATTTTTGAAGAACAGAAGATCAAAATTATTCTTTTTAAGATTATTCTTTCAACTGAAGTGCAAAGTAACTTGGAGTTCACCTCCCGGCAAGTGGTAATTACTTTCCATGGACATCTGGATAATACGGTTGCTCTACATTATACCGATTATGCATAGTTGCGTTGCTACTTCGGAGGATTTATATACCATTGACTACACCCTCCAAATCAGTATAGAACAGCATTAACACTGTAATTATAGGCAAAAATAAATGTACTCGTGCAGCAAAGAATACGAAAACCCAAAAATGGAGTTTATTATAAAAGTACATCGTTCTTAATTTTTCTGGTCATTATAGTTCATAGACATCTATATTTTACCTCAAATAAGAAAAGTCCCCCGTGAAGCCGACTACAAAGAGACCGCTACTTACAAGGATCTAATAGCATATTGCTAAGAATAAAAATGGTATTATATTGAATAAATCTAAAAGGAAATTTATGACTTCCTACATCCTAGTATTGAAAGCAGCGACGGATATTGTCCTGAGTCTTTTGAAGAAAGAAATTTTATTTATGCTCCAAGGCTGAAAAGAGACCAACCAATAAACAAACTTCAAATGACAATATCACGGCGATTGGTTCAAAAGTGGTTTAGTTGAAGCTTTAAATTCAGAAGCAATAAAGCAGTTTCAGAGATAAGCTTCGTGAAGTGCTCTGGCGGAGCGGTGCTTCGCCGCCTTCTTCGGAACTATCCCAATAGCGCAGTTAGGAAGTAAAATTAAAATTAATGCGAGCGCGGAACATCGAGTTTTATGGAAGTGGAAACAAGCGAACTTCCTCTCGTTTTAAATATGTGAGAGGCGCGACGCGGCTGGTCGTCGCGACTTGCGGTTTCACCATATGTAAACCACGTACGAGAAATATTTATTAAATATTGACACATGTTTATTAATTAATAAACTTTTTCTGATCCAGGAAATGTGGGAAGGAAGACTTATCTGATGCGTTCCAACTTTTTCCTCTTTCTCAGAACCAGCAACGCAACGTGGCCGATTTCTGATAGGGAGAACTCTAATCCTATCTACGGTTCATCACAGATATCAATGGCCGACTTATGTGGACTCGATGCTCTTTTACTATTTCATTATTAATTATATATAAAAAAACCGGTCACGCAAGTAATTTTTTTGTAAAAAACACTTTGAAAATAGAGACTCTCATAACATGTTTTTACACCACTTGCTCGGAATAATTTTCAATTACCATCGTCATAGTTACCTACGAGTATCACACGCTGGGAACTGCTTGTCTGTAATTTTATTACCTTGAGCTCTCTCGGCTTCAGTACCCTCTCGTCACTGAAATAAATGTCAAACTTGAGATGCCCCACTTCGACTACAAATATTCGAGTACCAAATTCTTGACGAATACAAGGACAAATAAGAAACTCACGTAACGACCATCCTTCGGTCACCACTTCTCTTGACAATCGTAAATAATAATAGACAACACAATCTGACATTCATGTTTTTTGTTACTGTCTAGATTTGAAAAATAGATTGTGCGAGAATAAAAAGTAACAACGAGATAACTCTCGAAAAATATTTTTATGCCTCATTGAATGAATAGAATAAAATATTCTAGATTCTAGATAAACGATAAAAACTGTAGGTGGTAAAGTCGTCTAAAAATGTAACGGAGTGATAATGCTTTTGCTACTACTCGTTAAGTTTAGTAGGTACCTTACTTTTTATCGGACATCCTTCTGATAGCAGAGCAAAAAAGCGTTATTAGTGTCTACCTAATATGAACAACCTCGATATCGTAGACACAATTAAAACTTTAATACAACCTTCATTTCTTTTGTCATATCATAAAAATATAATGAATAGATCTGAACAACATCAAAGCATTCTATTACTACTCACTACGCAATAAAATGTGGCTAAGATTTTAACATAAGCCACAATATTACCGAATCGCAATTAAAACAAAGCGGTAAATTCAAAGAGGATACAAATGATTGAGGAAAACGTTAACTATTGACGCGGAAACGCCAATAATGATAAAGCGATCGCAGATAAAGTGAAATTCCCGAATGAATAAGCAGATGAATTACCCGAGGACGCAAGACGACAATACAAAAATTAAATGGGGCATCCGGGAGATTCCCTGCTTTGTCTCCAGTGGTAGAGTGGTCGCAGTAACTTCGATTGAATAATACAAAAGAAATAGTGACGTTGAGGAATATATGCTCCAGAATGCGAGGAGTCCTGAACATAGTCTACCACGCCAGCCAAGTCCAGATAGCTAAACTTCACCTTTACAAAATTCAAAAAAGCAAATGAGCATGCAGTCCATCTGATGGTAAGTGACCACTGCCGCCCATGGACATCTGTAATAACCTCAGATAAAATCAGGGTATTACCTAAGTGTGGACCCAAAATCGTTGGTACTCCAAAAGATTATTTTGGAACGCCTCGAATTAGTCTCCCTTGCCACACCCTACAAAGAAAAACATGGCAGCACGTAACGCTGTTGTTATAAGGCAAACAGTGGGGTGCTGACGCCAATGTCCACTCTTTCTTTTTTTAGAGGAGCCGCTCAGCAAGCGTGCCTAGATAAACCTCGCCTATAATTATACTATATACTACTACCTACTTTCATGTACTTGCTTAAAGTCTCTCACAGATATGATAAGCTAGGAACAAACTTATGATACATGTAACATTCTGCCTTATCCAGCTTTCTAAATCTTTCGAACCAGAGAAAACAAATCAATCACGACTGATTCTAGTGGAGATAAGTTGTAACATTGATGTCTCGCTATAAATTTAGCGATATTTTTCTTTACTTGTTTAGAACCTGTTACAGTTTTATAAATTTATGGAGCTCTCGTACCTGCAAAATGTTAACACACGTGTATGTTAATTCACGAACGACAACCCGTGTCGGCGAGCGCCAGCGACGGCCTTTGGAGGCTGTCGCTTACGACAGTCGTCGGCGACGGTCGTCAGATGACGCCGCCGACCGCTTTGCGATCGTATTTTGTTAAAAGTCCCTGGCGAAAGTTGACGACCGTCGTCGTCAGTCGACACCAACCGCCGACGATTGTCCCTTTCTGTCTGAAAGGAGACATACTTATCCGAGGCGTTCCAACTCAGTCCTCAGGGGTAGCAACGCATCTGTGGTCAACATTAGGTAGGGACTCTGATCTTATCTGGAGTTGATTACACATGTCCGTGGAAGGCAGTGGCCACTTTCCATCAGATGAGCTGCTCGTTTGCTACTTCCAAATTTAAAAAAAAATTGAATACTGCAAATACTGATTGTTAGAACGAATATGGTTCGCCCGGGGATGAACCACCGCAATACGCATATTGCGCAGTAGTGTGGATGTCTTACACTAGTACAATAATATCAAGTCAAACAATATTAAGTACGAATAGTAGGCGCCATAGCTTACTAACAGTTAGTAGCATTTTCATGAATCCTTCTGAATCTGAAAGCACATCTGTGTCTTGTTATCAATATTTTTGCTAGTATTGCGCAATGAAGGAAATATATAAGGAATATGTAAGGTTCCTTTCGAGTGGAAAACGGGACATGCTTATTTCCCAAATCTATATTGGAGGAGCGTTCAAATCGTCAACAGCGTTCAGTCTTTTGTGTTATTATATACAAATTGCACGCTACGCAGTTTATTCTGGTAAATGCTCATTGCTACTCCCTGTACTTTATGTAGTAATCGACACTTAATAAATAAGCTGCATAACAACGAAATATCCAGGCTGGATTATAAAATCATTAAGTCCTTAAAATAAATGGCATAGCACTTCTACATACATTCACTTCGACATTACCAATAAATGAAGGAGTCGCCTTAAGTGTGTGGGTGTCTGTCAATGTTGGCATAATGTTATCGCAGTGGGCGCGAGTAAATCACACGCGGGCTGTTAGTGTCACTTATATGGCCCATTGCTTCCTTATGAGATTGAAGTTGGGAATAGCCGTACCCGTACCGTCCACCTGAACGTAATGGCTTACTATGGACGGCTGTGTATCAAACGTTTATGAGGGGCAAAGGATTCAGATACAAGAGTCAATGTAATCGAGAATATATTTTTTTACTTTTTTTAAATTTCAGTATTACGACGATACAAATGCAAATGAATAAATAAAGAGCTTATAGAGACATTTTTATATATATCAAATTATCAATGAAGTATGATGTATTCACATTATATTCTATAGAGAATACTTCTTCAACACACATAGGCTTATGTTCTTCACTATTCATAAGTGAATGGACCAGTAATATCAAAATTTTGCTTTCACTCTTATTCATTCGCCGATGTGCAAAATGGCAAGAGAAATTACATGGATTCCTCGGTAACGTTAAGTAACAACTCACGGTTTTATGATGCTCAAAGAAAGCTTATGTAGATAATTATGAAACGCAGAGAAACAAGAAAGCAAATAAGTGAATTAATTTCTTTAAATAAAACATTACCCCTTTGCAAGGCTTTTGCAAGGTCACGGCGAAGCACTAATGATAGAGACGCCGTGACCACGATCCATGCAACTGGATCGAAATATCGGCAAAATTAAGAAACGTGACGTGAGTACCCATTACATGTTAATATATTAAAATGAATCAATTCCGCGATAATACTAGTCTAAAATCATATATTGGCAGTATTCAATAACCAATTCAATATTTTTTATTGCTCATGCTAAGTTTCTCATTCAGGTCTTACAAATACCTAAATGTTAATGCATGCATGCCCCCCTGCTAATAGGTTGACGTCAAACCTTTATAACTAACCTAATTTTACCTATCTACCTAATTTTATCATATAAAAATATAAGGAGAAATTATATTAAGGGAATGGTAATCTATAAATAGATCTGCACAAAAGATCTAAGGCAAGATCACGTGGCAACTACCCCGCAGCCGCTGACCCAGAGCTCTCCAACTATGGAGTGCTCCCTCCGGTGCCTTTGAGTCCATTAAACAAATAATAAGATGCCGCCTGAACTAACTACTCCACTTCAAACGACGCTCCAATAGGAAAACTTCCCAATTCCCGCGCGCTCCCGGGAGAGCTGGCACGTTTATAGTTAGATTATTTACATCTGAGGTTTGCCGATGAGATTTACATACCAGTTATTTGTACGTATATCAGTACCGCAGATTACTAACTTTGTATTTAATTAGTGCAATAATTCCCTAATTACGCCGAACTTGATCTATTTAGCTGAGGTAGTCGTAAATTGTGTCGTGTCGTTATTGTTTACACTATTTGAACGCGGCGGAATGATTAATATGCCAATACCTATATTGTTTCGTTGTTTAGAAAATAAGTTTCTTGAAAAATAATCGTCAAATAAGTTGAAAATATTTAAACCACTTAATTTTAATAGTCCTTCTTCTACAATCTGAATTCTAAAATCATTAACTCCACTGGGGCTTAACAAAATTATAAGCTGTAGATTTAATAAAACGGAATAATAATTATGAGAAAATTAACAATAAGTAACATTTAGCCGAGCTTCCGCGACAGCGGGCTTGGACCATCGGTCGTTAAAATAAGTACAAGCGACTTGTCAAAGGAGGCCCTGACCTGTATACCGAAACTTGTAAATAACATCTAATTTATTACCTGGAGCTGTGAATGGCCGTTCCGTTCTTTGAACGCTCGAATCTTGTTTATAAGTATCGCTACATAATTTGATAAAAGATTTGCTACGATACTTACATATAGAGTGAGTTTTTCCTGTTACAAAAAACAATCGGCTATTTTTTCACTGTAGAAACAAAATGCTAGGAAAAAGTAAAGATAAACTTCTACTTTGTGTTTGCTTTCAAAAATGTATATACATATGTAGATAGTCTTCTTCGAAAACGTTTTAACCTACATATACATTAAAACATTACAATATATTCAGCACAGCTCTGCACTGCCATAGCTTCGTTAACAACTAATAACTAGCACGAATTTACAAAATAACCTGAACTTATCGTTATTACAATTCCGGTGACCGAAACATTGTTGTGTTGAAAGCGAGCCAGACCATAAACTCATTAAAACAGCCAAAAAAACAATGCTTTTGCATGACCGCACTGAACGATATTAAACTGAAACAGAGCTCGCTACAGAAAGGAAGTATGCAAATAAAGTCTCTTAAAGAGCTATCTTTCGTTCAACGTTCAAGTAATGTTCCCGATCGTTGTTCTTAACTCTTATGCACGAAATATTGCACAACGACTTATTTTTTATTGTTTGGAGGCAAGCGATTTATAGTTAATGTTTTGATTTATGTGTAAGTGGTAAATATTCGTAATTGTTAGTTAGTTAGTATTCCGTGAAAATAAATAAGAATTTTTTGCTTAAAGTTGATCATTAGGACAGGATTAAAAAAAACACCACAATTGTTTTAACGTCGACTGACAATATTACTGCGAGGATCAGTCATACAGTTCTCATTTTAGAGTCAAAAAGTGGTACTTGATTAAATAAGTTAAAATACCACATTACTTTAATTGACTTTTATAGCATTATAAGAGCGAGTACCTTTAAAAACCCCAAATGATAAGTCGGTAGACAAAATAGTAAATGTTGCCAAATGACCTTTAAAATATTCATTTATCATAAGGAATTCTATTGAAACTTACCAACAGCCAAAGCATTTACCAATAGAAAGTAGGTTATAGAATAACAAACAATACGGTCGTGTTGATTTAGTATTGTGACGTAACGGTTATTTAAATACGTCTACTAGGGATGTTATGGATATGAAATTTCGGATGTGGATATGGATGAGATGTGAGAAAAATTATACCGATTTCGAATTCGGTTACAGATATGAAATTATTTCGGATTATCCGGAAATTTCGGTTAGGTATTAATGATTTTAAGGAATGGTGAAAAGAAAATAAAGTACAACGAAGTAATAATTTCATTTATTTACAATTAAGAAACGCTTACGGTTAAGTACTATATCAGTTCTGCCGGGCGAAAACCAGTAATTTTGTAATATATTTGAAATTCACCCCTACCCGAAATTATTCGATTTTTTATATCGGATCCGGTTACGATTTCGAATAGAGTTTTTATTTTGGATATCCGATAGTTTCGATTACGGATACAGAGCTCCATAACATCCTTGATTTCTAATTCAAAACAGTTTCGCTGCCCCTCAATAACTCGACAACATGTTAACGCATTCAAAGCTAATGCTGCTATTGTTGAAACAAATTGAATTTTAGAACAATATGTATTCAATTCGTTAGCTCGAATTGTGCTCTATTTTTAGGAACGACGGTTGACAAACATGTAAAAAATAATGAATAATTTTAACAGTGACGAATGAAATATATTTCTGGCAAAAACAACGGAACTGAAAGTATGCAAATGAAATCATTTAACCGCGCTATATCTGCTGAAAGTGTGACTATTGTAAGCTAACTTCGTTGCAAACAAAAACTGAATGCATTTTAAACCAAAGAAACTGACCTCCGGGGATTTCAACTGTTAAGTGTGTAAAGTGACTTTGGATTCTAAGATTGCAGAATGCTTACACTGTTCGATAGCGTGATTACATCCGAAAACTTTCTATTTGCCATTATTATCCTTTCTAAGACAATATTACTGACAGGTACATAGCAAACAGAATAGCAACTCGTATGGAATATTAATACATTTCTTCCTCGAAAGCCTTTAAGCCGCGGCGAAAACGTAAAAGTAATATCTTTTGTTTTATTTTTACACTCAAAATAATTTTTACAAAACATTAGTGTCGTATTCAAAACTAATGCGCATAGTGTCGGCCTAAATTGAATTTCAAGCAATATTTATTCGATTCGTTAGTTCATATTGTGTGCTTTAAACACGAACGAATGAATACTACAATGAATGTAATTGTAAAATTTTAAAACTATCTATCTAAAACAACGCAATACGTATGATCGTTCGCCTTTTCGATACTTTAAATATAGCTAATAAAATAATAAGTTAAGATGAACAGAACATTACAAAAACAGTTTACTACAGCATTCTGGTCATTGCCGCCCACATCCATAATAATCAAATAAAAGTCTTATTGACACTTTGCTACCTAAAACTAGTTGAATCGCCCGATTTGATTGGTTTCATACCAGTTTAAATTAGTTTTGTTGAAGGTAAAGCTATACATTTTAATTCCACATAAATTCGATTACGAATACTTGGTTACTCTTGAAGTACTAGCACGTAATATTAACGACGTAAAAATTGGTAAACTTCAACCGTTGTTTCACCTATCTACTTTAAAATCACTGCATTTAAATACGTATAAATTTAGTTTGTGGTACTGTTCCATTTATTTGCCACAAAATAAAGTTTTACACAACGCAGCAGGTGGAATATGAGCAGGTACTCTGACGCAACGCTTTCACACTCATTTTATTCGACGTAACTGAATGGTGGGTGATCTCGTGATATAGAAGCACTCCGTTTACCTATAGTTATCCTACCACAAAGACATACATTGATTAATTAGGCTACATTGTCCGCACAGCATGTACCGACCGGCTACACAACTAATTTACTCGTGCGCCATTACCACGTATAAATAGTTGCATTGTTGTGTTGTCATCAACAAGGCTTCCAATTTGCCATACAATGAACACACACATGTAGCCATATGTTTTGCCGTTACATTCAAATCCCTGTTTTATTTTACGACTACCAGAGTGCATAAGTGGCTTAAAGGCAGTTTTGCGGCCATTTTGTTTTCCTTCGCCATTTTGGCGACTATCTGTCAATGCGGAACGAACAAGGTTGTGAATAAAGCGGCTCATTCTGATCTTGAAAATCATGTTCATAATGTTCATTCTTAATCATCAAATGATGCAAGAGTGCACAAGACATTAAATTATAGCATTGCGCACGAATTATCAATCCACGGATTAAAGTAATTTATACGTAGGCTGATAATGTCTCGTAACATATTCGCGGGAGCATGTCGAGGCGTGTAATTGCACAAACGTACTGAAACCCTTCATGGCGGGATAATCAATTCGGAGTACGGCCGCTAATTATCATATTTTCTGCCGATTACACGTCATAAAATATGTGTTTTATCCACGTCCATTGTTCTAGACATTTTGTACGCGAGAATAAATTTTACATGTTTAGGTATTCAAATTTTATGCCCGATAATATTATGTTGGTGTTTCCTTACGGTCGCCGTAAAATATAGAAATATATGGGAAACCTACTTATCTACATAAATTATTGTGAGATTAAATACTTTTAGAATTTTATCAGCGAGTTATTTATTCTGTTTAATTAACTTTATAAAAGATTCTTGTTTTTATTAATTAGCTAATAAACTTAGCTAATTATTTTTAGTGAAAGATGAATGATAACAATAATTTAGAGATTGGGGCCTCCAGATACGAGCAATAATTTTGAATTATTTTTGTTAATCTGAAAATAAATAATACTACTAGCAACAGTGCCCCACTAGCGCCACCACGCGGACCTGCCCGCCGCGGCGCCTGCTCTCATTATTATCGTTTCTTTTATTTACACAGAATCTCAATGAGTACGTACTCCATTCAATATTATTCATCGACTTTAGAAATTTCCCCTTCTCATTTCCATCATAGACTATTGAGTTATACAAAATAATGTAATATTTTTTCCTTTATTTTGTTAAATTAAAAACGTAGAAAGCTAACTTGTCAATTAAAATATTACACGACGCTAAACAGATAGAAAGCAATAACGATCCAGAAATAAATCTCTCTATGTTTTTTATTCGATTAACGATCGATTTTCTATTCCATCTTATTAGGCCTCTACCTAAGGTAAAATTACATAAGGTCTAATTTATAATGTTGCTAAACAGCCAAGTTTTCTCATCGCCTCTAAAGCGCTTCCTGAAAGATTTAGTCTTTATCAAAGGCGCTGCACAGCGCTTCAAGAGTTTAACCCTATAACAGCCCACAGTTTAGCATAATAATACCAGAGCACACCTCGCCGCACTCTTGAAATATCTTCCTAAGTCTTTCGTCCCCCTTTACATGGTGAGGAGGAAACGAGTCAGCTATACATGCATGGTTTGCGGGTCGCTGATCTTTGCGAGTTAGTGACGTAGAATAGAAAAGACCGAACGATACAATCGTTCGGTTCAAGCTCAGGTGAATTTTTAAATGGTACGATTTTACATACCAGCATATTTCAAATGCATTTGTGTCGAATAAATATGAACGTGAAATCTTTAGAGCAAAAACCTTACATTTTCCAATAGCTTCTTTAATATAAATCTCAAAAATTTTGCGGTCAACACCACATTCGTTATCTTCGCAATATTGGCAATATATCGTCTAAAAATTGCGAAATTGTTGCGCTATAAAATGATAACTAGCCTCGCAATAAACCTGTCAGAATTATATTGCACAGGAATTGGCAAAAAGCGCGCACAGCTATGAATACACGTGAGGAATCGTGTTTGGGCGCTGCGCCTACCGAGGAAGAGTGAACACTTATATGCACAACACGATAGTTGGTATTCTCTATATTAAGGTTTGTGAAAGCTGAATTGAGCTGAGCTACGTTACACTGTGCCCTCCCACGAGATTCATGCAAACAGATACAGATACAGACTCAAGCGGATACCAAAACAACGTTTGAATACTACTCGTGACTGCTAAAACTTTGTAACACAAATTATTGCAATATATCTATAAAATTTTAGAAGCTTAAAAAATCACTACACTTTTTGTTACCGTAGTTATTACTGTAAATGTAGTGCAAAAGTTAAATTCTATTACCAGGTAAAAAATGGCCAAAATACGCATGCTTTAAAAAAGCCTTAAAAACGAATATGTTACAAAACAAGCAATAATCTGTGATGTTTTACGGTGTATACCACGTTATTTTTCTTTGATTGTAATATCGATGCATCGCTCGCTTCTCGTTAATCGTAAGCGGTGGCTGAGTTTGTAAAGCGGCGATGAAATCTTTTACAGCCATTATATTTTAAGCCGAACGCGAGCATAAAATATAACCATCGTGAATAAGCACTTCTACTTATTCTGCGCTACAATGCAGTTTTACGTTTAGATACATGTTATGCATCTTAGCTCTACTTTTATTTATAAACACTGTTTCGAAGAAGTTAAATAAATTTAATTGTTTAAAATTACGCTAAATGCTCACTTAGTAGTGAATCTTTTCTATTTTTAGTCTGTTTATTACTTTGATATACTCATACGTCGCATTTATGCCGTATTTATTATTTACGCGTATATAATTGTACATTTACTATACATTTATGTGACTGTAAAGTATATATTAGTTATAATACTTATATATAATACACTAAGTTATAATAGAATATCAATTAATGACGGTATAGTTCCCGAGTTTAAGTGAAAGAAGGAGAGAGAATTAAGAATTTGTAGATGAAGCATTTAATCCAATGAATGGATCCTAAAAAATCCCATCGATAAAGTTGTCGTAGGGGCGCACTGCAGCCGCCCGGAGCCCGCGCTCATCCGGACGAATGACCACTATAACTCAACGCAGCCGACACTCCTGAACCCATCCCTTCTACTTCCAATCTGTAATGGATCTTTTCGGAATGATCGCCTTTAAATTTGTTACGATCCGAAACTCCAATTAATTTAAAGATAGTGTAATTTAAGCTAAACAGTTGCTTTCAAATAGTAAACAGTCATATTTAAATAGTTGATTCGTAGAAAAATGTAGACACATTGATTTGAGAGCACGCATAACCCATGTTATAAATAGGTTTATATAAATATAAGGCAATAAAGTTGCTCCACATTTTATGTAAGTGCTGGAAATGGATCGAATAAGCGTCAATTTTAAAGGAGTGTAAAGTTAATTTGATATCGCACACGTCCCCGCCGGCCGAGCGCGCGGCCCGCACGCGGGACGCCGCCCATGCATCATTACGGCCGCTTCACGGTTTATTGGCCGTTTCCGGGGTTCCGCGCGGTCATATTCTCGCTGAGAACTTGCGGGGCTCTAATGTATTTCTCCATAAATACATGTCAATGTAATCGCCTTTTTATAGCTGAAAGTTGCTGTAAACGAGCTGAATTCTACCAAAATATTAATGGCTTTTATGACTACAAACTTACGAAACCTATTTAGGATTTGATTATTCTGGTAACAGTCGAATCTATCTATTTATCAGAAGGAAAGTAAATAAACCGCTTTAAAACATAGATGCTTTGTCAAAGAGATTTTTAGATCTTTAGAGATTTAGAGATCTTTAGATCTAAAATTGACACCGGAATATTAACGCCACTTGCGCTGCGTTACACTGCTCTCAATATTTTGATAAGTTACAGAGAATCCGTTTTAATTACCTTTCAGATGAAAAACATATTGACGACTGGAATCGGATTAAAACTTTGTCATAATATTTTACATTAATGGTGGTGAAACTTGTTATAAATTGAAGCCTAAGGTTAAGAAAAACACACGCAGTAACAGTATAACTCTGCAAGTTGAAATCTTTCTCGTGTATCAATTACCTCCGCGCAACTGCGAACTGTTGCGGGTGACCCGACACAAAAAAGCTCAAATTATCTCTGAAATAATGTCCACCGCATTATTGCATTTGGAATTATGACATAAGTAGGTATTAACAAAAGTGACACATGAAACGATCTCGAGTAGCCTCGCGCCATTGTTGCCGACGGACCCTCCACGCTGAATAAATGCAAGCTAGCCGGCTGGAAAAGCTTTTAAACAATATTTAACTGTATTAGCTCGAACCTAGCAACTGAGTGACGAAGTTCGGGACAAACCATTTACATTATATTGAATTATCACGTTTAAGTATACAAGGCCTTAACGAAACAATTCGAGTATTATCGACAATAATTCTTGGTTTGACATACGTGGTAAATAAACATAGTCATTTCCTGGTAAACTTTCCGAACTCGACTTCAAAGTAAATTTATTTTAACCTTTTCGATTAATTCCCAGTTAATGTACAGTGTTTCCAATAGAGTATGATGTAACCTAATCTATTTTAGTATCCAAGTAAAAATTATCCAACCGCTACGCAAAGTATTTCTAATATCAAACTGTAGAAAGTATGTAAAAACATTTTATCATTTGGCTGCCAACGCAAGATCAGGGCTAACCGAAATTTATTCCATCATGTTCAAAGTTATTTACACCGCAGATCTGTGTAAAGGGAAATGGGAATCCTTAAATTCCAGGATCCAGAGAGTTCGTTGGCTGATTTCAATTACAGCCAAAGTTTACGCGTTCATTTTTTATCCGCCGCCCGCCCGGAACGATCGCCCATAATCCGTTGCACTTCGGAATGTTTCGGGAATTTGGCCCGGAATTATGTAATTTGCATTCTTTTATAGCGCTGGAATATGTCCTATTTAATTACAACTAGTCATTGCAATATATATTAAATATTTAGATACTTATATAAGCATATTTTATTATATTGTGAAGGAATGTTATTTTATAAAAAG
>DWNY01000170.1:0-19716 GCA_018250635.1 Telegonus apastus | reverse complement strand
GGAATGATTCTATTTATTTCGAATTACAAAAATATTTATATTGCTTTATTAAAATCAAATTGTAATAAATATGTACATTAAGCATCACTAAGCATTGTATTAGTTTAAAATTCAGGAAGCATAGTGATTCTAAATTCAAATAACATTATAGGCAGATTTGTGAGTGTGATTGTCCAACAAATAAAGGAGGGAAGATCAGAGCTATACTTATCTTTGTCTAATGTAAATAGACACATAGGTAACACCATTTGTATTCTCTTTATTTTCGATCGACACGTTTTAGGCTGGCTCCTCAGCTCTATGGATATAACATCTAAGAAATATTTAAATTTCCAATTGACCAATAGGAATGATGACAGTATTAAAGAATCAAAGAACAAATGATCTTTAGAGAAAAGATGCTGTCCTGTCCTCAGTGCCAATAAAATGAAGTACTCCAGTTGAATTGACGAGCATGAAACTCATTCTTTTTTTTTTTTTCTACTTACCAACATCTTTTGACAATCACTATTCATTCTAAATATGAATATATGACAAGGTTGTGATTTTTTTTAAAAGTTACAAAATCAAAATATATACTATAACCCTTCGAGGGCCGCCTGTCAAAATTTATTAGTAGGATTCACCAAAATTGACCTCCTATTGAATTGAAATCCTATGATTATGTCGTTATATAAAATGAAAGGATTGCCGGCCGAGTTTATTTGTATCGCTAATCAAAGAGACACGAGCTCTTGTTTGTGTACACTCTTTGTTAGCGACAGGAGTGAAATGAGGTATTTGGCCATTTTTAATTGCAAGGTGAATTTATTTATACCCTTGATAGGAGATATTAGTTATCTCGTTAATTTCTTACAGATTTCACAGCATAATGATGGTCCAAACGGCCCGAAACGTCTCATATGCGAGGTGTGCATCACGAGGTTGCGGGACGCGTGCAACTTCAAGAAGCAAGTGCTGGACTCTGAGAAGAAATTTGTGGATATGATCGGCAGAGGGGACTTTAGGCCAAAAGGTTATTATATATATACAACTAAGTTTTTTTTTCCTACTCATCTCCAGGCGTC
The DNA here is from genome assembly GCA_018250635.1 of Telegonus apastus. Classification (NCBI taxonomy): domain Eukaryota; kingdom Metazoa; phylum Arthropoda; class Insecta; order Lepidoptera; family Hesperiidae; genus Telegonus; species Telegonus apastus. Next base: position 18,649 of record DWNY01000170.1, on the reverse strand, counting down.
GTCGTCTGGCGCGTGCGCTGCCGCAACTAACACAGAAAACGCCGAACGTCGTAAATATGCCAGTTTATGTAATAATTACATATTTGCGGCTTTTGGTGTTGAAACGTTGGGTCCGTGGGGTCTTGATGCTTGGCAGTTGTTCGAACAACTGTCGACTCGCCTGGTCGACGTCTGCTGACCCAAGGGCTGGCGCGCATTTCGCTCAACGAAATAGTTTTGCTATTCAAAGAGGAAATGCTATGAGCGTCTTGGAAACCTTGCCCAAAGAAAGTGATGGTGGTAATTTTTCATGGTAATATTTTTGTTTTTATTTTTTTGTATTGCTTTTTTGTACATATGTTTAGTTTGTAAATAATCATTAAGTATGTATATAGTTAAATAAATGTATGTCTTCGTATTGTAATGTACCTATTGACTGTAATTTACAAATTAAATAAGTTTCAGTTTGAAGAATTTATTTTCTCAAAAAAGACAAATTGTCACTTACATGAGAACAATGTGGGTACAAGTAAAATTGATAGATGGTAAATGTCGTCGTTCGTAGGGTGGTGAGACAAAACTCAATCCGTTCAATGCTCATGTTTTAAACAATGATAAGAGGCATTCAAGTATTACGTAAGCGTCAAATGGGGGTGGGGGTCTTTGCTTATTTTTGATGACACGGGGGCTGTATTTGTCTAGATGTTGGTTATGTCAGCTATTTGTATTTATCATTGCTTATTGTTTTGGCAAAAGGGTATGCCCATTTTTATATTCATACTAGCCGACCAGGCGACCGTTGTGCTGCCATTTCCATTTAGAAGTTTGCCCGTGAGTCAGTGATGCTATGAATATATCTGCATTTCCATGAACTCGATCCCGTTTTTTTGGCGGCAAGTAATTTTAAACACACAGACAGCGAGCGCGAAGATATGCCTATTTTTATATTTGCCAAAAAATGCAGTTATTTCTTTTGAATGCAGCTTAATCTATTAAACCTCATTTTCTCTATAATGGGAGTTTTTCTAATGTACAGACGAAAAATACATATATAAAAGTTTTTTTCTTAATGTACAATTTTAGTTTTCCTATTTTATTACGGTCGAATTTCGACCATTGTACCAGGTCCACTAGTGATAGATAATCCTCATTCACCCTTCATTAACGAGACATTTCGCCTGTTGCAGTTGCCCCGATGCTTTACGAGGAACAAATGAAGTCTGAGGAGATCAGCATGGAGGCGATTGACATGGACGACGTCGAGTACTTGGACGAGGAGGACCGCTTCGATGGTGGTGTGTATGTTGTTGTATTAGAAATATACGGGTTGATAGTGACAAATTGGTGATTAGATGAATTAAGAAGAATCGTGGCTCACCTCTGGAGCAGTGATGCGACTCGAATAGGATTTTGTCACTCGAGTGAGATTTTTCACTCGAGTAAAAGATCTCACTCGAGTAAAATATCTCACTCGAGTAAAAAATATCGCTCGAGTAAAATATCTCACTCGAGTAGAAAAAATCACAAGAGTAAAAAAAAAATCACTCGAGTAAAATATCTCACTCGAGTAAAAAAATATCACTCGAGTAAAATATCTCACATCGTTTGCAGTTCGAGTGAGAATTATTTTTCTTTTAGCAATTAAAAAAAATATCTATACTAAAATAGTGTCAATGTTCTGGATGGAGTAATATAATGCACATTATAACAGGTTTATGTATTATTTAAGTAATCAACAGAGCAGAAAGTGAAGTGACATCTCGTGTCAGTGGTATTTGACAACAGATCAACTCGACGCGCCGAGTTAACTAGGTAACTCGAGTATATTTTTTTTTCACTCGAGTACGAGTTTACTCGAGTGACTCGAGTCGCATCACTGCTCTGGAGGCACTGCTGTCTAGTGATGTAACGAATATACACCAATACGAGTATTCGCCAATACGAATACGAATATTTTTATTGGCGAATATTCGAAATAAATAAAATACGAATACATATATTCGTTACATCACTAATTCGCCAATACGAATACGAATATTTGTAGAGGCGAATGTTTGACATAAATAAAATACGAGTACATATATTCGTTACATCACTAGACAGCAAACGGACTTGCAGTCCACCTTATGGTAAGTGGCCACTGCCGCCCATGGACTTATTTAATCAACCCCAGATAAGACCTGTCCTAAGTTAGGTTGGTAACAAATGCGTTGCTACCCCTGAGGACTAAGTTGGAACGCTTCGGATAGATATGTCTTCATTACCACACCCTTTAAATGAAACCACAGCAGCGCTGAAACCTGCTGTTAGACAGAAATAGGTGTGGCGATGGTGCCGCTGGAGTCGAACCACAAAGGGCTCTATCATGTTTAAATGTAATGATAATAATAAGCATTCAACATTTATAGCCCACAGTATGTGTCATGGGTTCCACTCAAATAACAGTACCTTGACTCAGAATGAACATCCTTAATTCAATGTTCATATATGTCTGGTCCAGAATCGAACCCGGAACCCATAGGGTGTCGGACAATACTGTGACCGGTCCGCCACGCCGTCAAAATAAATAAATAATAAGTGAACGCTTTGTATTGATTTTCTTCTGTGCCGTGGGTGCCATGGACACACAAACACGAATACACAAACACCCAGACCCAGAACAGAGCGCTACGACATGCGGGCCGTCAAAATAGAATAACAATTAAAAATAACATTTTCAGATTCATTCAAAGACGAGTCAACAAGCACAAAGACAGATGTGCTTGAGACGACGGTTAAGAGCAAACGTGGCAGGCCTAAGAAGGCCACGGTCAAACCAGAGAAGAGGACAAAGGTGCCCAAAGTTGAGGAGAAACCGCGGACCTCCAAGGTGTCCAAAGGTAGGTCCGGACCTTTTGCTTATTTGCGGAATACGTGCCAAGTGAAAATGTATCGGAAGTCAATGGAAGCAATTAAATAATACATATTAAAGTAAAAATGACAATCGAATCGTATACCCGATTAGATAAAACTCTCTTTAGGAAGTCAGTTAAAAATGTTTGTAGCAATGTTATTTTGTTTTTATATTTAGGGCAAACCGGGTAATTTTATATTCACGTCATAGGAATGCATAAAAAAACTAGTCCGCCATTTTGAATATTCCACCATTTTGAATTTATAATGACGTGATTTAGCTAATGTAAGTAGGTAAAGAAATAATTTACAATTGAAAAGCTTTAAAAAGTTTTACATATTCTCCTAAGTAAAACCATAACACATTTGATACCCATAACATGGGAATGCTTAAAGAATTAATAGTCCGCCATTTTGAACAGTCCGCCATTTTGGATTTCTATTGACGTCACTTAGCTGTCATATAAATAAACGCGTATGAACAATTTCATATATAATTATAAACACTGCTGTAAATTATAAAATTGGTGTGTCAGCATTTTATCGTTCTGCCGCCGTTATTCTTATTTGTTTCGATAGAAACATACAAATATTCGCAACGAATGCCGTCTAAAGATTTCTTACAATGATAATTGGTCATCGTCGCTCATAGACATCTGTAAGCAACATATAGAACAGAGGTTCTGTCTGAAGTCGATCACAGATGCTTTGCCAATCCTGAGCACATCAAAGGACACCCGACATCCACGCCTTACCACCGAAGTGCACTACTGGACGCTAGAAATAGGTGTGACGAAGGTACCACCCCGATAGAATGGTACACTGGTTGTTCAATTCAAGTATTATCTAATTTTCTTCAAATACATTTTTACTTGGTACCTGTTCCATTAGTAAGCGAGTGAACTGTGATGATTTCGGTCAAAATAGGTAATGTTTTGATAAAGGAATATCGGTCGGTATAGTGAACAGTGAACACATGAAAAAAATATTTCAATAAAACAATAAGGTTGGTGCGTTACTCTTTAACATGTACTAGCAAAATGAAAAGTGAACAGCATGGTACCCGAGGTCACCCACAGGTGCGTCGCTACCCCCGAGGACTGACTTGGAACGCCTCGGAACACATATCCCTTACCACACCTTTGAAACCGGAACACAGTAGCGCTTAACACTGCTGTTATAAGGCAGAAATAGATTTGTTGAAAGAGCAATAAAACGCAAAATGTAATAATGTCTTATTAATTTATTGTTTAATAAAATATGCACAAATTACGATTCAAATGCTGCAGAAATATATAGTGTATGTTTCTGCTCTGCAATTTTATTATAAATCGTCATTCATCCTTTTAGTTACCATAGACAAATTATTTATTCTGCAGTTTTATTATAATTTTTCATTCGTCGTTTTAGTTACCATAAACAATTTATTTTATCTGTAATCTTATTATGATTTGTCATTCATCATTTTGGTTATCATAAACAATTTATTTAATCTACTGTCTTGTTTTAATTTGTCATTCATCATAATAGTTATCATGGACAATTTTACTTATTCTGCAATTTTATTACAATCTGTCAATCACCATTTTAGTTATAGTGGTCGATATATTTATTCTGCAATTATGTTATAATTTGTCAATCATCACTTTAGTTACCATATACAAATTATGTTTCGGTATTTGTAATTGACAGACTCAATAATTTTATATTTTCACTTTTACTAAAATAGAATTTTCTTTGAACATTTTTTTTTTCTGAAAATTGAACTAGATGGGATATCACCTTGATAAAGATATTACCTCGAATTAATGGAAATATTTAGTTTTCATCACAGTTTCACTTGTTTATAATTTTTTATGTCATAGTTATTCTTATGTGTTTAGTTTTGTTGTAAGTTAGACGTTACTATGTAGTTTTATGGAAAATTATATCATAAAGGCGATTACCATTACTTTTCTATCTATTTAAGCATTCTTTGACTATTCGGTGAATTTTTTATAAATTTTTCGTAATGTCAATGTTATTTAAATCTTTTAACAAACGTTTTATTTATACTAATATTATGAAACGATAGAGACTGTGACCTTGTTTGTATGTTTGTTTGAACGGTCTAATCTCTGGAAATAATGCTCCGATTTGAATGTATTTTATGAAATATATTAAGTAATTTCTTTCGGAAGGATTAAGGCTATATTTTTGTTTAATAATTAAGTTTACTAATAGCAGAGATACGAGTAACCAACCTTATTTTGAACTGGACCTCTCTGTCCCAGGGAGTCTTATACATAAGGGGGTCTATTAAAATGGACTGCAAGCTATCCAAAGATTTACATAGTTTTCTCGAGAACTACTAAACGGATTATAATGCGTTTTACAGTTATGGATGGAGTTTTTTTATTAGAAACATTTGTGCATAATTTTGTGCAAAAAATATATTTTGAACAAATGAATTAACAAATACAAATTAAGGTAAAAGAGGAACTCTGCGCGAATGATTACAGTTATGTCAATGCTATGTATGGTAGTATTTATCATTATAAAGAGTTCTATATAAAATACTCTTACAGAAACAGCTTATGTAGTCTGTGTAACTTACAATTATTATTTTTTTAAATATTGATAATACGGAAATGACTTTTCTATGGCTTTTAGATAAACATATCAAGTAATATTATAGGAAGAAATTATTTTAAAAAAAGCAATCGTTTATTAAAAGATATTACTTGTATAACATTTTGCGGAATCGTTGAAGGACCGTACGCGCGAGAAGATGATTTTCGTTTTGCTAGATCTAAATCAATAAAATTGAAGTGTCTGTTTGTAATTTCTATATTACAACAGGTAAATCACAACCGGGTATCATTTATATATTTTTTGAACGCAAGTGAAACCGCGGCGCGTTGCTTGTATATAATAAAGTAATTTGCGAATCGATTATGCGGCATTTTAATCCCATGCGAATAAGATTATCGAATTCGTGACATTTTGCGTTGGTAACTTTTTATTTTATTATGTACAAATTAATTTAGTTTAAAGCATCGACGTACTATATACTATACTATACTATACTACACACTAGGTATACTAAAGTACTAGAGAAGACACATCAAACCACATCCCGTTATGTCCGTTCCATTGCGGTGATTTTGCTGCAAATATAGCGCTACAATTTCGATGGGTTAAGGGCACTATTTATAATATTGAAGTAGCAAGCGAGCTTGCAGTCCAGCTGATGTAAGTGGACATAGTCGCTGATTGACTTCTGTAATCAACCCGAGATTGCATTGGAGTTCCACCGGAGGTCGGCCATATGCGTTGCTACTCCTGATTACTAAGAAGAAACGCCTCAAACGAGTCTCTCTTGCCGCACCCGTCTAAACAGAATACAGCAGCCGTTAACATTGATGTTATACAGCAGAAATAGGTGTGACGGTGGAGCCAAGAAGATTTTTTATAGTTTGGAAGTCGCCATCGAGCATGTAGACCGCCTGATGGCAAGTGGCCAGTGCCGTACGGACATTTGTAATCAGCCCCAGATAAGATCAAAGTCTTTGAGGTTGATCACAGATGCGTTGCTTCCCCTGAGGACTAAGTAGAAACGCCCTGGGATAAGTATGTCTCCCTTACCATACCTGTTCAGAGCAGAACACAGCAGCGCTTAACACTGCTGTTATAAGGCAGAAATAGATGTGGCGGTGGTGCCGCCGGTGTCTACCACACCGGGGTTCTACCGCGTTTATTGTATCTGATAATCTAATAATATAGTATAATCTGGAAAAAGTGGAAATAGGAAATATATATACAATGTAGGTACATTTTATATTGTTTTTCGGACTACCCTAATCGGTTTTCTGGTATGAGGGTACGTGCTAAAAGTTAATATGTGTCGTCATTTGGTCACAGACATGTCGTATTGTTTAAAATATTTAAAACTTTGTTTAATTTGTTAAAATGATATCTTGTTGTCTGAAAAAAAAATTGTTTCGTTTACCGTAAATTTTAAAAGGCTTTTTAAATCTGCCTAACTGTTCGTGATATTTAGAAGGAACAATCTGAAGTTAGATTGATATCTTTTAATTACAAAAACCTTAATATGTAATAGAAAGTTGAACAATTAGGCCAAGTTCATATACTTAATGTTATTCGACGTAAGTGCCAACGATGACGTAATTCCTATGATTTACCTGCATTAAACTTGAATCTATTCTAGAAAACTGAGACAAAAAAATATGTTTTGTATGCTATAGTCTATAGCATAAACACAGACAAATACCCCTTACCCAGAAATGCTAAGTCAATTTCATTTGCATATAAATCATACTGGATCTAAATCACATCATGCACATCACAAAATCCAAAGCATATCACATCAAGTCTTGAACTAATTCATCGGTTTCCACAGTCCCATTTCACGTTCTACTTAGCAAACGGGTAAAGAACCGACGGAGGCACTGGGTAAAATCTCATTATCCGATATAACACATAACAGACACCGTTCAAATGGCAGTATCATTACAATTTTTGCTTCTTCTACGATAAAAAATTCAAGAATGTCGAAGATTTGAAAGAGCATACGTATGAAGAACACAAAAATACTAACGTTGACAAAGATGTTTCTGTCTTCGAGAGGGAATAGACAGTAAATATTGATGTATCGGAAATTGGACGAATTGGTCAGTCATCTCAAGTGTAACCATGATAAAACGTTCACATCGTTCAGCGAAGGCGTTATATCGTATAGACTGCAGGAAGACAGGCTTCAATACGCGATGAGCGATAAGAAATTTCAATATTTCAACAAATTGAATGAACACATGAACCAGTATTACGGTAATTTCCTTTTTCAGCGATACGGTAAATCGTTTGTCGGTAAGGATATACTGCATACTTATATAGTTAATCATGGTTCTGGGAACAAATGTAATATATATCCTAAAATCTTTGAATCTTTAACGCAAAGGAATTATCATGAAGCGAAAATACACAATAAAGACAGGAATCAAGCCCGTTTGCTGTACGGAAATGTCCAATAACTACACGCTTCATAAGCGACATCACAAAAGGGTTCACAACTTTAAAGTTAAATTTGCGACAAAAATCTAAGCAAAATGCGAACGCTAGAGAGGGAATAGTGCCCGTCAGAGAGAGGAACCACCTGTGTTCGAAGTGACACATCATATGATGAAGCATGATGATGAACATACGCATCAATGCGAAGAATCTAATGAAATGATGTCCGAGGAAACAGTCGCTAGGATGACAACGACGAGAATGATAACAAACGTATTTTTGTTTTTTGGCAAAGGAAGATCTAAGGTCAGGTCAGAAGATCATCTCTGGGAAGCAGTCGAGATGCAACAGTCTTAGTTCAGAACTTGTATTGTGTAAGATACTTCGATAGCGTGATTCAGAAGCCATGACTCTTGACTAGACTACTAGTGGTGCCATCTCTTGACGGATTTCGGAAGGTCGCCAATTTCAATTGCTTCAAACCGTTTTATCAAGACAACAGTTTGCAAAAGTACCTTAGAGTCCATCATCCGGATTCTGTGAGTTCTAAATTAGATGTGATTGTTTTTACCTCCAGACATGTTTTTCTGCAGTCAAGATCAGGTAGCATTAAATAGTGATAGATCAATGTCCATGGTCAATGTTTTAGCTTCATACTGGGGTTGGGGGTTTCGACTTCTCGGATCTCGTGCACAAATAAATCATAAGGCATCATAAGTGCGTCAAATAAAACATACATAACGTAGTTCTAATTTTTTTTTGAGACATTTCAATTTCTGAGGGACAGCAATTGCCTTCGTCTATAGAGGGATCGTATCGTCTTCCATAAATAACCTTAAGGAACTTCATGTATATTACGGGATTCCTATATTATCAGACGTTCCTGAAAATTGACTATTAGCACTGGCAACAAAACGAGTTTTAAATGCAGTTAAGCTTATTAAACTTCATCTTCCCTATAAAATGGGCGTTTTGGTAATTCACAGCCGGAAAATACATATAAAACTTATCTTTTTATTTAGACACTTTAGTTCAGTTTTTTATTGGGTTAAATTTTGGTCGAATTTTGACCATTGCGGTAGGTGTTCTAATGTACGTAATTTATCTTAAAAAAAAAATCCATGCGTGTTTTCGTTATACATTTCCATTTAAATACCAAATAAAAGATCTGGTCTATGATTTATACTGACACGAGTAACTTCGCCTTAACGTTTTGCAAGCAATTGGATAATAACTTTAAATGTACCCTATTTTTATTTTAATAAAATATATTCTTGACATAACCGTTGTAGTGTATTTAGTCCAATCTTGTAGTTGAATGAAGGGTACATTTACAGTTCAAAAAATCTCTTTTCAGATGTTAAACCGCGGAAATACAAGGGCTGCGAATCGTCCTCGATGCGTAGGCGGAAAAATCTAGAAATTCTTTTCAACAACACCACGGTAATACCGTTTAAATGGCGCGGGAAGTATCTGTGTTTCTATTGTAGTAAGGATGTCACAGAATACGACGAGTTACGGAAACACACGAAGTCACACGGAAATTGTTCGACGAATGACCACTCGTTAAAAGTTCTAAAGGGCGGTCAGAACATGGAAATCAAAATAGACATTTCCGATATATCCTGCGACATATGCAATGAACCGTTTCCGTCTTTTGATGAAGTTCTAAATCATCTATACGTGAAACATAAGTTAGAATACGACAAAGATGTAGATATGGCGATAGAAGAATACAGATTGGTCGATTTGAGCTGTTTAGTCTGCGACGAAAAGTTTACATACTTCGGTTATTTGGTGTCGCATGTTAACAACTACCATCCAAAGAATTGTCTGATATGCGATAAATGTAATCATAAGTTTAATAAGAAGAGAGACCTGTTTTCACATATAAAGAATTATCACAGAGAAGGAGGATACAGTTGCGAATTTTGCGCGCAAAGCTTCAGTTCTCTCAATATTTTGAGGAAACACAAAAACAATAGACATTTTACGAGATGCAGCATCTGTCAGCTGAAGCTGCCATCCGCTGTTTTGAAACAAAAACATATGGAGCTAGAGCATCCAGACGATGGATCTCTACAATGCGATATTTGCTGCAAAGAATTCCACACGAAGCAAGGTCTGAAGATGCATTCGAAGAAATGTAAAGGCGACGACGATCTATTCGTTCAAATCAAAAAAGAAAGCTTAGATGCGATGGATTTGGACGGCAACTACGAAGATGCGAAGCGACCTAGCGTTAAACAGCTAAGGGAAAACATAGTCACTGTTATTAATATGTCTACGGCAATACCGTTCAATTTCTACAAGAACAAATTCAATTGCTTTTACTGTTCCAAAGACTTTCCAGATTCGGATTTAATGCGAGAACATACTGTATTGGAGCATCCCGTATGCGATGTAAAAGAGAAATGCATCAGGAAGTGTCGAGAATCTGTAGCATGCGTTAAAATTGACATATCGTCCCTCGCCTGCAAGATTTGCTTCGAATCGATGAGTGATTTAGACAGTCTATTGAATCATTTGATCATCAAACATAACGCAAACTACGATAAGTCGATAACGACATGTTTGCAACCGTACAGACTGATAAAGGATCACATGGCGTGCCCGCACTGTCCGAATGAGATATTTCGATTCTTCGGCACATTGTTGAAACACATGAACAATAAACATACGGATAATAATATTATATGCGTGTACTGCGGTCAAACTTTCAGACGGGATCAGAATTTGCGAGTCCACGTTTGGCGTCATCATAGAGACGGGAGGTTTAAGTGCAGCATATGTGGAGCCGAATGCAACATTCCGTCTAGACTTTACATGCACATGGCAAAGGCTCATGGCGTCAAAGCAGCGAAGTGCCCGAAGTGTCCCGAAGCGTTCGCAACGCAGTACTTAAGGCAAAAGCACTTGATCGAAGCTCACGACTCTGGTCACAAATGTTCGTACTGTGGGAAGCTCTTTACGAGGAACTCTTTCATGAAAGACCACATACGAAGGACGCATTTGAAAGAGAAGAACGTAGAATGTTCGATTTGTAATATGAAGTTCTTTAATAACATTCTCCTGAGACGTCACATGGTGAAACACAGTGGAGAGAAGAACTTCCATTGTGATGTTTGTGGCGAAAGGTTCTATTGGCGCAAAAGCCTTCGCACTCATATGTCCAGACATAGTAAACTAATCAATCCCGTATAAGTTTAGCATTAAGATTAAATTAAATGTTCATGATCTCAGTTGAATCTCAATGAAATTTATAGATATTTTTATAGGAAGACTTATGAGTGATGTATGTATAAGTTAAGATATGATTATGTATATTTAAAAAGCTTTAAACATTTTAAAGTAACATTGCAACTATTCCACTATTATTTTTATATTTGATAGTAATAGCTGATTATTTTTTGCTATTCTTATTTATTACTGAATTAAATGCTAATAAACCAACTTTAATCGACCAGGCAATTTTCTTTTTTATAATATTACCATTCAACGGTGAAACCTCATTGATTGTGTTAAGGATATTAAAGTCAAGTCTAGGCTGCTTCACTGCAGGTCAGTGTAATAATAGGATTAGTCACTTTGTTCTTATTGTCGAGGGGAAACCTTCAAAAGGTACCCGTCGCCGTGGGAGCGACGCCGGGCTATGTGAGATTATTAACCACTAAGACACAGAGGATCTCTGAAGGAACGCAACCGGAATCCTCTGAGCGCGTCGCTCTCTTGGGCTCCAGCGTGGTGTGCGCTGGGTCACACCGTCTGGTGGTTACGACGTCATGCGACCACACGTACCGTCGTCCTTCAGAATGTTTTGTTTAACATGTTAGACTTTGCCTTTGGTATAAGGATTACGAAAAATATACCAAAATATCGGAGGTAATCATTTTTTTCATTTATTCCGAATTTTTTCACATTTTGCAAATGCATCTTTTTAAATCTCTTTAAATCTTTTTAAATCAACAACAATCTTATCTTGATTTCCTTTCGCCACAATAACCAATGTATAGACGAACTTGAGTAAATAAGAAAAATAAATATAATGTCAATCGACTAAGGGATTATGTAGAAGTAAAGTGACACAAAAATAATTAATGCTATTTATACTCTGCATGATAAAACAGACACCAGAAAGAATGGTTTACTCTGAGTTGTGTGTGCAGACACACAGATCTAAAAAAATGCTATCTAAATCATTATCATTTGCGTACCTCGACGTCAATATTGAACCAGTGCATCGATTTTCACAGTCCCATTTCACGTTCTAGGTAACGAACGGGGGATAGAGCAGACGGATGCATTGAGTAAGACCTCGGTATCCAATACAAGACGTAACAGAATGGTAAAACGTAATGCCATGACGATTCTAGAATGTTCCAACGCGATGCCATTCAAATGGCACCGTCATAACTATCTCTGCTTCTTCTGCCATAAAGAATTCAAGAATGTCGATGATTTGAAAAAGCATACGTATCAAGCGCATGAAAATTCTAGCATTAAATCAGCCGTTGCTTACCTTAAAAGGGACGAGAAAGTGAAAATTGATGTATCTAACATTGCGTGTAAAATATGTCCAACTGATATTGGCGATGTCAATGAATTGGTCAGTCATCTCAAGCTTGATCATGGTAAAACGTTCGCACCGTTCAACGAAGGCGTAATACCGTATAGACTGGAGAAAGATAGGTTTCGATGCGCGGCGTGTGATAAGGAATTCCACTACTTCATCAAATTGAATGAACACATGAACCAGCATTACGGGAATTTCGTTTGCGAGTTATGCGGTAAATCGTTTATCAGTAAGGATAGACTGCGTCGGCATACGGTCAATCACGGTTCTGGTTACAAATGCAATACATGTCCTAAGATTTTCGACTCCCTCAACCAGAAGAACAGCCACGAAGCGCAGATCCACAATAAGGACATAGGGATCAAGTGCGTTTTCTGTACGGAGACATTCAAAAACTACACGCTTCGTAAGCGACATCACAACACAGTCCACAACGTACAACTCCCGTCAATAAACTGTCCAGTTTGCGGCAAAGCCTTCGAGATCCTCAGCAAAATGCGAACGCATCTAAACGAAGTGCACATCAGAGAGAAGACGCACTCGTGTACGATGTGTGAACAGAAGTTCTTCTCGAAAACACACGTGCAACGGCATATGGTGAAGCATTATGGTGAGAGGACTCATCAATGCGACGTATGTAAGAAGTCGTACGCGAGGAAACAGACGTTAAGGGAACATATGAGGATACATAGCAACGATAGGAAGTACGTGTGTCCCGTGTGCGCTCAAGCGTTTGTTCAAAACAACAGTTTGCGTATGCATATGAGGGTCCATCATCCGGATTCTGTGAATTCTCAATTAGATATGTGATAGCTTTGGTAGAATAGTGCAGTCATGGATAATTGATAAGAATTTTGTCTTCATGCTGAGTTTTCTTGTTTCTCATTAATCCCTGGCCCTCAACGTCTATTGTTCGGACTTTTGTGCGCCTATGCCTTTGTTTAAAGTTACTTGTCACTTGCTCAAACGGAGAAATCTAAATTAGGAAATATTTTTGAGAATTACAAATTGTTTTCATATGTGTTGCTAGCGTAGTACGACGGGCGTGAAGAGTCTTATCTCTTTTTATTTTAACGGATTCGTTGTTGATTTGATTGATAATTAATAAAAATGGATCATCAATCATGGATCTAAAAACACGGTAGTGTTTGACAAATTCTGATGAAACATTATATTATAGCAGTTGAATGCCTTCCATGGATATTTCTAAGCAATATGATATATTTTGGGACTCCTATCTTATCGGAAGCCGATTATAGTTGCGTTGCTATTCCTGAGGACTTAGTTGGTGTTTGCAATTGAAGCTTTAATCACATCTTATAACGTCATCGTATTTTTTAAGAGGAGATGTTTTTTGCCTTATTGAAGACTGTAATATCTCACCATTTCTTATAATTTTATTTTTATTTTGTAAGATATTTCATTCATACGAATTTAGTTGGTAGATGTAATGAATTTTAATAAAATGTTTTTAAAGCAATCGTGTTTTTTCCTTATATATTTCTATTTAAATACTGATTTTTAAATTTACCAATACAACTATTCTATTACTTTTGATGGTATCGACTTTGAGAAGTGAATTATTGTGTTATGTATGATATTTATATCAAAATATCCGCTTATAGTTCCACTAGTTAATGGTTTTTTTTTTCATAATATTATACCATAACTGTGGAACGTAGTTCGTAAAATTATAATCAATAATCCTGAAATCAATTATATCTATGTTTAAATTTATACAAAATTAACATTTTCTACTTTAACTAATCATTAATTGTGTTAACCGGATTAAGACAATATCATTCGAATTGGACTGTGTGCGGCAATTCTAAATTTCGATTAAGTTAATTAAGCTCGTGAAAATGAACCTTAAAACGACTAACGTCCTACATGCCAAGGTTACAGAAGAGACTTTCTTTCCAGATAAAAACGGAAGGACCCATCAAGACGCTAATCGTCAGAGGAGACAAAACCTACAAGTATTGTTCAACAATACAACAGTGATACCTTTTAAGGGAAGAGGTTGTTTCAAATGTTTCTTTTGTGGTAAAGCTATAGTTGACTACCAGGAATTCAGACGACACACGAAAGCACATTATCCTTGCTCTATAAAAGATCGAGCGATTACATTGATTAAAACAGATGATGCAGAAATAAGGGTGGACGTTTCGGTTTTAACGTGTGAAATATGTAAGGAGTCTAAAGCTAATTTCGACGATTTAATCACACATTTAATCGACGAACACAGTTTGTTGTATTACAAAGAAGTAAAGTTGACGATAATGAAGTATGAATTGGAGAATTTCAAATGTGTCTTATGCGATCACAAATGCAATAGCCTAATCGCGTTGTTGACTCACGTGAGCAGAGACCACGAGACGATCAAACCCTACTCCTGTTCAGAATGCCGACAGAAGTTCAATAAAAAGTGGGAATTAGACACGCATATAAGAGCTTATCACAAAAAAGAGTATAACTGCTCGAAATGCGCTCTACGCTTTCCCTCGTACCTTGCGTTACAAAGTCATAAAAGTAACTCGCATATTGCGACGTGTAATGTTTGCTTTAAACCATTCGCAACGGCTAAGAAAAGACTAGAGCATTTAAAACTAGAACACGGCGATGATGGTCTAACATGCGGTTTTTGTGACAAGGTTATAAGTACAAAGATTGGATTTCTAAGACACGCTTCGAAGTGCACTGAAAAGGAAGAGAAGCATTCGCCGGAGGAATTGAAAGATCTAATTGGTGATGGGGTTGTCATAAAGAAAGCTAGTGTGAAAACTATTAGAAATAACATAGCGTGCCTTCTCAACAACTCAACAGCTGTTCCGTTTAAATTCTTCATGAATAGATTCAGATGTTTCTATTGTCCGAAGGATTTCAACGAGTGCGATGATTTAAAGGAGCACACAAAGATAGAACATCCGCTTTGCGATACGACTTTCAAATGCATGAGCATGCGAAACAGACAGGATGCGAAAATCAAAATCGATATATCTTCGTTGTTTTGCAAATTGTGTTTCGAGGCTATGAAAGATTTGGAAACATTGATCGACCATCTTATCTCGGAACATAAGTCGCATTTCGACAAAACAGTAGATAGCAATATACAAACGTTCTCCTTGATTAAAGATCGGTTCCTTTGCCCCTTTTGCGGTGAAGTATTCAGGTATTTTAGCAACGTGTTAAAACACATAGGACGGGCTCATTCTAACAATAATACTGTTTGCATGCACTGCGGCGCAACGTTTCGAAACTCGCCGAATCTGAGAGCGCACATTTACAAGCATCATAGAGCGTCGAAGTACAAATGTGGGAAGTGTAAGCTAGAGTTTAGTTGCAAGAAATACTTCCAAACGCATTTGGGCCGGGTCCACGGGAACAAGATGGTGGAGTGCGACACGTGTCGGGAGAAATTCGCGTCGGTTTACGAGAAGCAACGGCACATGATAAACGTGCACCAATCGGGGCACAAGTGCACTTACTGCGGGAAACTGTTTACACGTAACTCGATAATGGTGGATCACGTCAGACGAACGCATCTAAAAGAGAAGAATGTTCAGTGTGAAATTTGCTGTGAGCTCTTCTTCGATGTGCATCTACTAAGAATGCACATGGTGAAGCATTATGGCGAACGGAACTTTCATTGTGACCTTTGCGGCAAAAAGTTTCTCTGGAAGAAAAATCTAAGAGGGCACATGGCGTCTCATTTTAAAAATGTTAATTGATGTGCTTAAATGACGTTAATAATTTGTTATAATAAATATTTTCGAAAAAATAACCATTGGAATGTTTCCCAACTTTTCATATTATTATGTGCATGAAGTTCATATATCAATACCTCTGATTTTACCCCTGAACGGTATACCTAGAATAATGAACATTTAACGGTACCAGATACAGACAAGAACATTTCTTTTCAGATGTGAACGGACCGGCACAAACGCAAAGTTTTAATAGACGAAGGAACCTCCAGATTTTGTTCAACAACACGTCATTATGCCCATTTAAGTGGCGAGGGAAATACCTATGCTTTTACTGTGGAGATGATATGCGAAATTACGAGGAGCTGAAGAAGCATACGAAAGCGCATGGCGCCTGTTGTGATGGAGATAGAGCCATACGATTGGTCAAAGCAGCTGACGCTGAAGTTAAAATCGATATATCTGATCTCACATGCGAAATTTGCAATGAATCCTTCGTTAATTTCGACGATATAGTTTACCACCTGATACATAAACACGAATTGCCGTATGACAATAACGTGAAACTTTCCTTAGCCGTTTACCGTCTTGTGGATTTGCAATGTTTGTTCTGTGAAGAGAAATTCGATTATTTCAACAAGCTTATAAAACACGTTAATGTAAGACATCCGAGTGAAAGTTTCGAATGTTCCGAATGTCTTCAAATGTTCAATAAGAAGAGAGATTTAGATGCCCACACGAGAATGCACCACAAGAAAGATCACAGATGTGTAAAATGTTCACTGACTTTTGCGTCATACGCCGCTTTCAAGAAACACAATTCTAACTCTCACGTATCTACGTGCAATATATGTTTCAAAAGCTTCTCTTCGTTGAAGAAACGGTTAAAACATACGAAGTTGGAGCACGCGGACGAAATGCTAAAATGCGGTTTCTGCTTGAAAATAATGAGTACGAAACAGAGTTTTTTGCGTCACGCGACAAAATGTAACGTGAAAATGAAGTTCACTGAAGACGATGTTACGATCGATGACGAAGAACGGAAGCCGTCTGTTTTGCAAATAAGGAATAACGTCGCCTGCGTCCTAAACATGTCGACTGCCATACCTTTCAAATACTTTATGAGCCGGTTCAGATGTTTCTATTGTCCGAAAGATTTCTACGACTGCGCCGATTTGAGACAGCACACGGTAACAGAACACCCTCATTGTGATATCAAGCTGAAAAGCATGAGACTTCGTAATCGACACGACGGTTGCATCAAAATAGATGTCGCGTCTCTCTCCTGTAAGTTGTGCTTTGAACCCATGGAGGATTTGGAGTCGTTGATCGATCATCTCATTTTGAACCATAAAGCCAGATACGACAGATCAATCGATTGTAACATGCAACCGTACAAACTAGTCAAAGACAATTTCGCTTGCCCCCTCTGCAGAGAAGTCTATAGATATTTCAGTTCGTTGCTTAGACACGTCGCTCAGTCTCATACCGACAATAAGTATATTTGCGTTTACTGCGGTAAGCCGTTTAGAAACGTGTCGAATTTGCGCGCTCATATATCCACGAAGCACAACACAGTAGCACACAAATGCGGCAAATGCGACCTCGAGTTCGCTTCGAACAGCCATCTCCAAACACATTTGGGTAGCGCGCACGGCGCCAAAGTCATCCAGTGTTCGGAATGTCAAGAGAAATTCATATCGAACTATCGGATGCAGAGGCATATGGTCACCGTCCACAGCTCTGGTCACAAATGTACGTATTGCGGTAAGCTCTTCACGAGAAACTCCTTGATGGTCAATCACGTGAGACGGACGCATCTGAAAGAGAAGAACGTTGAATGCTCGGTGTGTTTCGAGAGATTCTTCGACGGCCAACGCTTGAAGATTCACATGGTCAAGCATTATGGTGAGAGGAACTTCCATTGTGACGTGTGCGGGAAGAAGTTTCTCTGGAAGAAGAATCTTATCGGGCACATGTCGTCGCATGTGAAGAATGTGAATCAATTGACAAGTTAAAACAAGTTAAGTCCTTTTAAGTTTGCTGTTACTAATTTATATCTATTGACTGATGTATGTTACTTATAATCCTAAAATATTATATTGCTCTGTATCTTGTTTTAATAAACTAATATAGCGTCGCAATGGTTGGAATGGAATTTATTATATACTAGCTGACCAGGCGAACGTTGTCCTGCCATTTGTATTTAGAAGTTTGCCCGTGAGTCAGTGATGTTTCTACAATAACGCCATCTAGTCCACTACGGCAGAACTATTCGCGTACGCGCGTAATTCGACGTAAGTAAAGTTACATCTGCATTTCCATGAATTAAATCCCGTTCTTTTGGCAATAAGTAATTTTAATCACACAGACAACGAGCGCGAGTTACATTCTTAATATATATGCAGGTACAGATTCCCACAACTTTACAAAACATTGAAATATGAATGAACCTGCAACTCAGATAATCAGATTTTGTTTTGATGAT
>DWNY01000169.1:0-19799 GCA_018250635.1 Telegonus apastus | reverse complement strand
ATTATATTTGTAGGTTCGCTCATTGCAGGTGACAAGTCATTAAAACACTATTGTAACGAAATACTCTATAATAGCAAATTATTAACAAATTAACTTCTGATTATTACACATTACACCTAGCTAATAAAGTAGACAAGAGTTTTGCAGATAAATTAATCTTATTCGAAAATTACTTAAAACCTAATTTCTTAGGTTTACCAGGTTTATGATTTTGAATAAAATGATTTAATTATTCTTTTAGCAACAAATAACAAACGCAATAAATAGGCCACCGGGTACTCACAAGTAATAGCTCACGACTGTCCTGCGCCAAGGCTCGACTCGTAATGAGACTTTGTGATCGCCATTTCGTTTTAGGAAATGTCATCGCAGCAACAATAATAATTACAATTTTAAAAATGTTCTAAACGATCATTTACAATAAAAAAACTCGTAAAAAAACTCGTGGCTCGTAAAAACAGTTGGATTTATCAGTAATTCTGAACTAAAACATTTAAACGGTCTATATTACACGCTGTACATCTGGTAACCTTAAAATCAATGAACTGCTATTCTTTAAAATAATGTTTTTACAATTGGTAGTAAATTGTCAATAAATTAACGCTATTTAACTTAAAATTAATGTGCTTATTTATTATATATTGCGGTCCTTTAAAAGAAGCAATCACCTCCATTCAATCTTCTTTGCGACAACGGCTTCGCGCCGACATATGTTATTATAAGTACCATTTATACTTTCATATGCATTTAGTAAAAAATTGTTATTTTGACATTACGAACAGACACTTCAATTTTATTTATTTGTATAGTCGGAAGAGTTCAACAATGATTGTGTAAAAAATCTTCTTTGAAGAAAAGATTTATCCTTTTCATTTTTTTAAGTGTGTTATCTACAATTTGAACCGAACACACATCCTACTTTCAATTCAAACATCCATTCATTACTTTACATTTAAATATGTAACACAGTCATTCATTCATTTACCCGTGTCCATAGGTACACAATGTTCATTATACAAGGAATGTTTGTGCATTACAGGATGCCCACACTATGCTTATTTAAAACATTTTGGCAATATTAGGGGCAAACAAGTATTCATAAAATTATGCCGACACAAATTGCACATAAAGTTTGATCGATGGGTTCTACACATTTTGTCACAAGTGTTTTTGCCTTTAAATATTTTCATACTGCAAAACAGTGAGTAAACATCACAATGCATAGGTAAGATTTCTAACTCTCGAATAGTAGGGGACTATTTAAAAAAGTGAAATCATAATCAAATTTTTCTATTAATCAAATCTGTATTTTAATTTCAATTGAACAACTTTGGGTATATTTTCAAACTTGGATATCTCATTTTGTATTAAAAGATCTATGAAACAGACATCAGACAAAATATTTCGACCGCTCGCCATACAAAAGGCAATAAAATGTTCGTTATCTACGTTTATATGACGAAAGATGCTATTCATTTTCATATTGAATTCTTGAATTTTCATATAATCCAAAACGACCACAATAATCCCCAGGTAGAAAATGTTATTACAGTAGACCGTTGATATTTTAAGTAGGTGACGATAGTTCATTGTAACAAGATTTTTACGATATCCTGAATAGTCATTATAGATTTTTTTTTTGTTAATTCCGAATACAACCAATTTAGGCTTTGGCAGATTTCCTTTAATGCCGCAGATTTAATCCAATAGCGTTGATCAAGATAAACATGTCTTGATATACCTACTAAAATATTTTATTCGTGCCTTATTGTCTTAAGTGTGCGGGCCATATCATACATTTTACTATGATTAATAGATTTTTTTAAACTACTTTAGACAAATGTATAAGTTATAAACATCCACGTTGGGTACACTACGATATAGAATAATTTATTACCAAAATATCTTTGCAGATTCTCGTAGATTCGATAAAATACTTTGGAGTCACATTTTATTATTGTCGCGATTACATTTATCGAACTATTTATGTCACCAATCCTACTACTTTAGAACAAGAAATTCTCTTTTTTTTTTCTTTACAATATATAGCACACGAAGAAAGCTAGATAAGAACATTACAACTATATATGTTGACACATAATTTCTGCCTACCCTCTGCTTAACACTCTAATTTATTATCCAATCATCGATTAAAATTGTGAACAAATTTATATTTCACCACTAGTTTAAACGCTTCCTACTACATATAATCAATAACTATAGGAACGTGTCTAGATTCTCAATATTAATCTCGATAATCCCTACAAAACAGTTATTTTTACGTAGTATTTACCATACCAAAAGATTCATTAACTACATTGTATAACATAACTGAACTGACTGGACATAACAGTTTTGAAAGTTTAACAGATTATAAAACAAGGATGACACCTCAAGCCATAGTTGTACGTATCGATTGAGCGTAGGTATAATTAGGGTTATACTAAGTTTTTCTGAATGGTTGTAAAGTTTTTAATTAATTATAAAATTTGAGGTTATTTTTGTGATAAGTATACACTCGTACGTGTGTGTTGATATTGTAAAATTACACGTATTGAATCGTCTGACCTTTTTCTCTACATCATGCTACTTGTCGGACACGGACTGTTCAGAACTGTTGTGTCGTGTCTGTGACCTCAAAAGACAACTTTTCTATTACTACAAGATTATGCGTTTACTACCAGATCATGATTCGTAAACTGTGTTATACTCTGACCTCCATCGTCATTAACACCTAGCCTTTCGCTTGAGCGGCCTGGCGTCGCAGGTCGGAACGTATGGCGGCGGTGATGACTGTGCCGAATGCGAGCAGAGCACACAGCGTGAGGTTCGACCAGCGGTCACCCACCACTTTCAACATCCACTCGTACATCAGTGTCAGGACTATGCCAAAGACCTGGAAGGTAAATACAGAAACTTTAAAAAAGGTTCAAAAAGTAAAAAAGGTATGCGTACACAATTTGATTACTAACATTGGTAATTAACTATGGAATAAATTATTTGAAAGTCATTTCGTGAATTGAAGTATTTCTGTGTCATTACAACGCTTATAAAAACACTTCACGCTTATAAAAACCGTATACTTGGTTCATGTGTAAGTTGAAGGTCGAGGGTAATATTATATGATTCGCTATGTATTAATTATTTTATCATAGTTAAAGTAATTGGTGGTAGTTATCTACAGGAACAAATATTAATTTTAAACTATGATTATTATGTACTAAGTCGCTGTCTTCGTAATGATCTTGCTAATGTAATACCTGGACAACAGCATTGAGAATGCCCGACGTAGTTCCCTCCGGTTCTGGATAAGTCACCTCGGAAGCAAATTCGAAGCCAACCGGTAAGTAGCCAGTCATGAAGAAGCTGGAATAGACGACAATAATATTGAATATTCAAAAGATAATCCTTTAACTTAAAGTTTATCCGTGACTACAAATTTTGTGTACATAAAAATTCAAGGAGACAAATATAATTTGGATTAATTTCTGAGTATTTTATTTCTGATATTTTCTATGCCAACGTTCCCGCGGGAAGTATCAGGAGCGAAGCGTGACCGCGTTAAGCCTAGTATTTAATATTTGGTAAATTTTGCCATATAAGACTCATCATGAATTAGCAACATCCAAAAAAAATGAACATTAAGCAACGCACCCAAGGATAATGCTGCTCAAGTAGACGACAGCGATGACGCCGCAGTCGAGCGTGAAGGTGAAGATGACCATGCCGACCACGGAGGCGGCGTAGACCGCCAGCGTGGTCTCCTTGAACCGGTGGGTCTTGTCCAGCACCAGGCCGCACACCACCGAGCCCGCCATCCCCGCCACCACGATCACCAGCCCGATGCGACCGGCGTCCGCGTTAGCGCCCTGGGAGGAAAGCATTGAAACTCGGAACGTGGTTTCGTTTACATTTGGATATTGCTTTGTCTTCTTCTATTTTCGTTCAATTTTTAACTTGTTTCATATATTAATTACTAGAATGATGACCTAGCGAAAATGACAGAACTACGTATTTTAGGATAAATACAAAATAATGGAATAATGAAAAATGTTTTCATGTGTCTGTTTTAAAGTTAGTTATTCAATTATTAACTTGCTCGATATATTAATCGGCCAGAATTATGATCTAGCGAAAATGAAAGAATATTACATAATTTTTTCATGGTTTTCAATTTTCTTAAAAGACATACGAATTTTAAGATAAATTGAAAATAATAAAAAATGTTTTCGGTTGTCTGTTTTATTGTAAGTTAGACGGATGTCTTTTGAGTATTTATTTAGTATCAGTTTGTACCTAAAAGTTGGTATGCACGAAGAGGCCGATGTGGTGAATCTCAAAATATGTTCAAGTGTAAATAATACTCGTACATTATTACGCATTATGCAGTACTGCTCGTTCGGAATTTTAACTATTGCTTTAACTTACCGGGTAGTATGTCAAGATAACTTGATTGAGGAGTGTAGATATGGCATAGAAGACGCCAACATTGAGGCCGTAGGAGATGAGCAGAAGTATGTAGTTGCGATTGGTCAGGAGCTTCTTGATTGACTTCAAGAAGTTCGAGTCGAGATTATTTCCCATGTCAGCAGCAGCTGAAGGTGGCGATGCTGGTGCAGCCTTGAAGACTGGAAACAATTAGTGGAATCTATATATTAATACGTAAAGCGAAAATTTGCGGTACCATTTTTCGAATATTCCGGGCACAAAGGAGTATGAGAGTAGACATATGGGAAAGATCATGCGGAGAAGCTTTTTAATAGATAATATTTATGTACAATTGGGTTACAAAATATTTATTAAATTGAACAAAATAAAACAATAAATTGACAATGTTAAAATATATCGTTAACTATGTCAGATGTCTATGTCAATAAATACTTTATTTCTTTTAAATGCTCAATTAAAAGTTAAACCTCATTTTTCCTATAATTAGGGTTTTTATTTTTTATTTCGACGTATAAGTTTCGTTTTTGTATGGTTTTAATAATGGTCGAATGTCGACCATTGTAACTGGTCGACTTGTATATAAAAAAATACCCAACCCAAAATCCACAGGTAATAAAAATCGTATTTTTAAATTCACCCAAATTAACATGGCAAATCATTGACCTGGCTTTGAGTTAAAACTTAAAATAATATAATCATATGATTGTATAAGTTATAGAACTACACATTTATAACAATAATTTATTTTTTGGTTTTGAACTTTTTTTTTTTGTCTAAAGATTGCACCTACTAATAATTTTCAGAATAAGGCCTAACTTATTCCATGACTTACAAATTGAAGCTGTAGAAATATTTCAGTGCGATTTATCCTGGCTTTCCTCATTTATCATAGTTGTTTAAACAGTTGTTTTTATAATTATTATTTGCCTATAGCACATTAATATGTTATGGTGACATAATTATACAATTTATAAAGACTGTCTGAGATTCTACGGAATCTATGAAAGAATTCTGTGAAAGGTGAACACTTACAAAGCAAGATCAAGACGAAAAGCACGCTGGTGAAGCTAGCTACCAAGTAGAACATGATCTTGAAGTCGTTGGCGATCTCCTCCACCGTGCCCTGTGCTCGCACCAGCATGGGGGGGAGGAGGAACCCAAGGGCTACACCAAGCTGGAAGAGAATTAACTTCTTGAGAATTATGTTACAGGTACCTAAAAATATAAGTAGTAATAAGATGCCGCAGAAATTAGTTTACTGCATGTAGGTATTATCATTTTTCCTACCTTTACATATATATACTTCAGTAATATTAGTAGATGGTACTTACATAATTTACCTATGTATAAAATTTGATTAACCTGATTCTGACTGATATACTGAAAATCCGTAAATTACTAACATGATTATACCTAAATAAAATATTTGACAGACAAATATTAAAGTACGAACCCAGTTTTATGAAATTAAACATTGAGATTTTGCTCAAAGAAGTGGATATTATTTTCCTCATTCATAAAATATAGATTGTCGTTAAGAACAGATTCAGGTCTATGTAAAGGTTAGCCTTATGAAATATTTAATGTGATTTCGTGACAAAAGCTATTAATAGCTCTCAGAATTAGCAGGTTGTGGTGCGAATGAATATCGTTTAAAGTCAGGTTACGGTTTCGTTTACTGCAAATGATGATACCATATCAAATGAAAATAGTGCTTCGGGGCAGGTAGTGCAAAAATATAAAACTGTCCTAAATTTAAATTCGTGCTCAACTTGACAGGACATGAATGTAAAAAAATATAAGTAATCCGCACAACAAAAAGCAGCAGATTAATTTAGTTCTGCTGCAGGCGAATCACATATGATTTTCCCAAATTTAATATGATAATAGTAAAGTTTTAAATATAACGTTCTTCTAGTAAACCTTAAGGATTTTACTATACGCATATTCCCAATAAATATTCATTAATTTTGTATTCAGCTCGCTGATGACTACAGGTCAGAGGTCGTTAGGTGTTATTTATGGACCCGTTTGTTACCCTATCCACCGCAAAAATTCAAATTCCTCTCTTATTATGCGTACTAATTAATTTAAGTGGAATATTGCAGGTTTTTAAAAATTCTTTTTTATATTTAAGAATGATACTTATAAGTTATTTTCTTCATCCCTTGTTCCAATGAATTCACATAAATGATTGAAAAAATCTAGTATTTATTCTACTTTTTAATCGATTTTATGCTTTTTTTTCAAGTAGCCTTAGTTAATTGTTCTTAAATCAAAAGTAGCAGCAATTATACCTTTTTTTAAAGATGCGTGTCATGGAGTTTCCATCATCGCTTCTTCTCCCGACTAAACACCTTACGGAGTGGTGGTAATTTTATTTAAAATTGACATTAAAAAAGAATCGGGTAAAGGATCTACTTTGTATAATAGATTTTCGATACTGGTTTTATTTTATTATTTGATATTAGTTTTATTGTTGACATTCGCAACAACAACTTTCATTCTTTACGCCTACACATGTGGAATTATTCATACTTACTTGTTAATGAATTTTTAATAGATACTATAATGTTATATGTATAAAAAGGAATATTTTGATCGTATTTCAGCCCTACAACATTATTGTAGCAAAATCTTTGCAGAAGTTTTCTTTTCATTTACAGATGTAAATTATTTAACATAGTTTTTTGCGCCAGTGATTACATAATTTGACGTCTCATGAAAATATAACTCAGTCGCCATTCAGCAAATAATGGCGCACATAGTGAAGATGTTAATTTTGGCTATTTTGTATGTGATAATATGGCATTATTAGTACATTAAATATTAATGTGTCTGCTTGCCAAAAGGAACACATCATGACGTATGTACTTTGCATGTTGATACTAATGTAATATCGTTATATGATGAAGCCAGATAAAATGAAGCAATTGATTTATTTTTGAAATCATTCTTGTATTGGCAGACTCATAAGCATAAATCTTGAGATTATGTTAAACATTTCTTTTATTCTCCTTTTACGTAGCCCGGACTGTGTGTCGTCCACCTAAAAATATTTTTTATATCTATTTGTGTTTAAAAACGATAATTTATCATAATTACTTTATCGCATAATTAATACACCCATAATTGTAGCATAAACCCATAAATTATGCGTACATACCTACGGATCTAATGTGCATAGTTCAAATGTACCAACATACCAGCATTCAATAGATCCAAATAAACAAATGAACCGTCGGAATCACAGTTGAACTCCCGTTGCAGTCCCCTCAGTCCTCGAATCCAATTGAATAAATGTTTCCGAGTGCCTTAATCATACAATCACACCACCGGCTTCGTTGCAAACAAGTGCTAAGTGAATTGAGTAATGGATATACCAGTACAGCAGGATTGTTGTGGTCTAGATTCACCAGATTGTAACTACCGTTATCTTTGAAGCGATTGGGTTCCTGTTTTAATTAAACTAACCGACCGATAGATTTTTGTGGGCCCTAGGTATTGCCAAATCGCTGGTGAAACCGCTAGCTCGCTGTAGCAACCATGTACGGAATGGGAATTTATAAATAATTTACTCAAAATATAGTTTTAATCGTTTAGATAACAGACGGCCGTGTTTTATTCTAAATCACACTGACGACATACCTATGCTTTTGAGATTAAAATTAATTATCTATTCTAACAAAATAATGTTCTCTCAAGGTCATATAGGCCCCATTATGCTTCTGTGACCAGGGCCCCTAATAGGTTAAGGTCGACTCTGACAATGCCTAAATATGAAATGTACCTAATCAGTCCGAAATGTGATTATCACATCCCTCCGTTTTACATAGGTTTTCGTTAACCGTAGTTACAGAATGAGTCTGAAGATTTTCTTTGGCGGATTTTCCTTAAGATGGTTCAACACGTTTGTTACGATAAACATATATTATTTCTCCTCTGGACTGGTTACTGCACAATACCGATTTTCCTTAGACATATTATCCATAGACATATTCTCTTAATGGTTTTTTTATGGAATAGGGTAAGAGTACAAAGGAATCTACTGGCATATATGAGATCAAGATTCCACGGGTTATGTATACCGGAAAACATCTCGCGTCATATGATTAATGACTAGATGGAATATTATTCATTATGTTGGGCTTAGAATGAAAACAGAAGTAGGGTAAGGCGCAATATTAATCATGGTGAAGTCGAAAAGTAGGTTAGATAATTCAGATTGGAAGGGCTGCTCAACCAAAGGGCTTTAGGTGCTTACCTACTGTTTTGACTTCTCGGTCATTGTTTATAATTAGGTAAGTATCAATCGCTATGATCTGCATAATGATTTCTTATTGTATTCTGTTTTTATATGTTACCTGTAAGTTTTTTTGGCTACATCGTTCATACTCTCACGGGTAACATTTATAATATTATCTGATTGATCTTTTATTAGTTTTAACATTATTTTGAATACACTTTACTTAAAAGTGAATTGTTTTTACACTGGCATAAATATTCTGAGTATTTTTAATGAAATCTGAAAATAAGGTCTCTGTCACAAGCAGGATGACAGATTCGCAATTAAAACTTTCGCAACAAAAACTTAATTAAACATTAACTTTTCTAAACGTTGAGCTTTGTACTTGAAAGAAAACTAATATTAAGTTTTATTGGTTCTATTAATATTTAACTTGTTTTACCAGTGAAAGAAAAAAAAATGTTTATATATACGATATACTCCCGGAAAACGATGTTCTGCCATTTGACTTTAGCACTTTGCTCATGAGTCAGTGATATTTGTAATAACGCCATTTAGTAGACCACGTTGGAACTATTATATTGTACGCCAAGTCTAAACAATATCACAAAACTCGTACGTACATAGGTCATTGGACGTAAGAAAAGTTACTTATGATTTTATATTACAATAACATACATACAATAGAGTGGATAGAATTTAATCAAATAAATCCTTAATGTTAGGAGTAAGTCAAGATTCGTAATATGAATATATCTGCATTCCCAAGGATTTAAGCCCGTTGTTTTAACGCCAACTGTAAGAAACTAATTCAGACAAATTTTACCGTGTTATAGACAACAGGGGAAAAATAAATAAAAACATGTATGAACTGTGATATTTTGCAATAAGTAAACGTTCGTTTAGACATGTATAATTGTATACAAAGCATTAAAGCTGTAACAGATATTTTGATTTATTCATTGATTTGGTGTAAAACCTATATGAGGGAAAATATTTTTGATTTGACATGAACATAAATTGGCACCTGCGTGTCTAATAGGCAGGATAAACTCGGCCTAACTTAAAACAGACTTAACATTTGCTACACGTACATAATTTCGCCACATTTCTTGGTCACAAGAAGTAAACCCTACATCAGCACAATTGATATTAACAAATAAATCGTTACTTAAGTGGTACTTAAATATAATTGCTGTTCCATAATGGGGGGCGAAATGAAGTAGAAAATTGGTAGCTGAAAATGTATTCCCAGGATCGCCAGCTTTATTCCTATAACATTTAGTGTCATAATTCCTCGCAATCCCTTATCGCAGTCCGCCGGGTGCCGTGCTCAATAGGAAAATATTCCCAGCAGCATTTTCTTATTTCGCATTGCTTGCCCAATGTAATAAAGCGTAAGCAGAATATTGTGTTATCTTAAAGCTTGTAGTGTTAGGCAGTTTTTCCATTGGTCAATACTGAATTTATTATTCTACTATCTGAGGGTATTGCGTTTAAAAATGCTACACGATGTACATAAAATAAAATAAATATATCTTTTACATAAGACTAAGTAATTCCTAGTAACATATTTTAGAACATATAATACAAACCAAAATATACTAAAACTACAATCACTTACTACTTACATTTTACATTGTAAAATGCTGAACTACTTCATTGAGAGGAACTCATATTTATAGAATAGTCTAAATATGGATGGAATATAGTCAACATTGAATAAGTATATAAAAAGAGATACAAAATAAAAAAGATCTATAGGTAGGTACCTATTACGTAGTAGCTATGAATAGGATATGGTTCTATGTATATACATGTTTTACGGAGTAGGTTAGATAGGAAACCTACCTACACCAAATGTAGAGCCTATAGTTGTAATCTAAAGTTCAAGGTCAAATTAATAAGGATTTATTCATAATATTTCGTAAACTACATAAAAAAACTTTGTATACAAACGCTGTGTAGAGACCAATTAGCAAGTATTTACGAGCTCTTGGCCACGATAATTCTCAGACGACCCTTATCCTATAATATCCTTTAACTCAAGATTACTGAAGTATCTATCACTCGATTTTGAAGTGTAAGTATTACGGTAGAAAGTGAAACTTGTACATCTTGTGATATAATTGATAAATATTATAATAGACAGTAGGTACGTATACTAACTACGAACTCACTTATATCATTAAAATTTATTTGATAACAATGCAATCAACTTGTCAACCACCTCCTTTTTTGAAGTCGGTTAATAATTGCAATAGATTGCAGTGTAGACAGTCTATTGCTTTTGCTCTGCTAGTTATTCATATGTATCAATTTTAATTTATACTTGCCCAGGCCCAGTATAAAAGCAACAATTCATTATTTAGGATAATCAATGAAATCATATTTTTCCTAAATCATGAAACCGGAATCTTATGCGAGTTCACCGTCATACGCCTTATAAAGAAAAACAAATATTGATAGAACTTACTTGGTTACCAAAAACGCCAATACTGCAGGCCGAAGACACCTGATCAGCGCCAAACCACACGGCGGCGAGCCTCGGCGGCACGTTCAGTATGAACACTTGCGACACAGCCACCACGGTCTGGCCGGTGAAGCCCAGCCAGAACATGTCCTGCGGCACGGAGAACACCTTCAGCCATGACCCGGCACAGGTGCCGAACGATCCGATTATTGTCGTCACGCGGAGGCCCTGCGAACAAAAAATTAAGGACGTTAAGAATCATTTAAACTATCATCATTATGATAAAAGTGTTATAATAAAAAGATAAATTAATGTACAGCCATGTTTCATTCACGTAGTTATGTTTTTTTATATTTAATTTTCACTACCATTAAGCGACTACAAAAGGAGCTAAATATTTATTTATACACTTCCCGCTCATACATATATATTTTTAATTGACACATTGAATTATTTGGATTACAAATTATTCCATAGTTCATTTTGTACAGATAGCTTATGGAAATCTTCTTTATCGCGCTTAGATTTTTTTAAAGTAGACTCGTCTCGCTATAGCGTTGTGAACGTTTCGTAATAAACTACTTATTTTTATTCCATGTTATTATCCACACGTTCGCCTTCGTAAAATATTCGCAACAATCGTAATACTGTTATGTAAATAACTTCCCTCCCATATGTAAATATGTATTACCTTACCTAATATAATATCGCATAAGTGCTTACGTGAATAATGTTTTAATGTGCTTTTCTAATGGATAATGTTTTAGGATCGTCTTTTCGGACTTATTAACTACGTAGTGTAGGTGTATGGGTATTGATTATCTTGTCTCTACTAGATTGAACTCTTTCCAAATAAATAGAATTTCAGGTGAAGAATAATTTCAGATAATTTAGACGAAGGCAGGTAGTATAAAAATAAAATAATTACTCGAACAATTGACGAAGTTATAAATCAATATAACATCGTTAAAATATTTAGGTATAAGCCTAAGTCGGTGGCTTATTTTTAAAGAGAGTTATTTTTAATTTTTGTTCGTATGCTCCATTACGCCATATTGATTGGACAATAAAGGTGTGTACTATAAATGTTAGTGATTTAGAGGCTAATAGTTAGTGACTATTTTTGGACAGACTATATAACCAAAGGTTCCATATATTGCTTTCATTCACAAATTACATTTTTAACGTGATCTCCGAAGCTACTCGCCTGAATCTCAGCATACTAAAGCTGTAAAACGGTGAGTTAGGACCTAAAAGTGATTTCAACAAAGCTTCACATCAAAACTGTTATATTTTATTCGATTAATAAGTCTATTTTACAATTAGTCCATGTCGTCGACATATAAAATATATGCTTACGTTTGGTAAAAATATAATATATTCACGGCTTGTTTACTAGAATGGAGACAGTCCATTAATACCTGTCAAACAACGAATAGATCCGCCCTTCGAACTAAGGCGGTCATCTTGATCGCTCTTTCTCCACACATCATCCGCCTTTGACATTTGTTACAGAAGAGTGAGTCATAGTGCCATCTGGATTATTAATACTCTTAAGTTAAAAAAAGTTAGCGTTTAAGATTTTTCGCCTAAGCGTGAAAGCACTTTTCTATTGAAAAAAAAAATGTTATTTTATTTATTTTTGTATGATTTATTCACAAAAATTAACATATTATTTGACGTGATACGTTAAAATTTGAAAGTAAAGCGGAAAAGTGTAATTTATTAATTACTTCTTTTGGGGCAATGAATGATATTTACTTAATTCAAATAGAAACAACAACAACCATATTACATTTTATTTGTAAGAAAATATTATTTAAAATTTACTTCCTTCCATATATGTAGTACAATTTCAGAAAATGAATATGATATATATGTATATTAATTGACCTTTTTATTTTTCTCATTGTGAAATATAATGTTGATACAAAAATGACAATTCTACTTATTACGATTTCGCAATAAGGATATAAATTTGTATAACAGGAAATAATCTGATTCTACTGCATTTTTTGTTGTGACTATTTGATCAATCATTTTTTGTGCAGCCGTTTTGCTCTGAGCAAATATTTGTTCAGTTACGGAACTTAATTCCGTAGCGCATTGTTCGCGTTTTAATTGATTCTACTTTTTTTTTCAATTCTGAAATGCGCAATGGCAACCACGTTCCTAGTATAATATAACTGAAAAGGGGAAACGAGTACCTTTAATACATATTGCATGCGTGGACAAAATAAGTTTTTGATATATTTTTCTGTAACCTACTTGTATTTTCTCTATTCAGGTAATTATTTTTGAATACGGTTTTTTTTTTGTTTTTTATAAAAATACCTTATTTATTTGATTAAACGCTATTTAAGAGTTTACGGTTGATAATGTGAAAAAACATACATGACTAGATTAGGTATCGATTCGACACAATTTCTGAGATGTATTTTTAGAAATATAGTATGAATAAAAATAGTTCTTTTCGTTCTGTTTCATAAAAAAAAAACTATAAACTCCCGGTTTGTATAAAGAATTATAACGATCTCAAAACATCTTGGATCGTTCAGTTAGTTTTCCTCCATACTCAATTGAGGTTAGGGTGGCAAGTGGCAACATAGGCCCGGACCTGGCCAATTGTCTCCGGCTAACGAGCTCGTTTGACACCGCCTACTCCACATCTCCAAACTCCAACGAACAAATAGTTTTTTTTGGTATATTCTTAAGATGACGTGTAACATAACTATTTTTAGGTAATACTAAACCTACTTTTTTCTTTGTTTCATTGTAAGTTTTAGAAATTCTTTGTTTGGTTTACATATATTTAATACAAAAGCCAATTAATTTTGGCTTTTTGTAATTGTTAGGTTCTTGCGGCATCAAGTTACACCTTTATGTTCAATGGAGTCGCATTTTCACAACGTTTATATAGATATTCATATTTTTATGATGATATGTTCATAATTCTACGGTGTACCTATATACTGTTCACAAAAATACGGCAGTAATTTGCCGTTTGATTACATCGATGTATTAATAACCTATTTTCCTTATGTCGGTACTATACATGTAAAGTTTATAGTTTGCTATAACACGGTTACTTTGAATTATTAAAAGATTTTATTTAACTTCTCTGGTATATAGTGTATATTTTTCTGTCACTGGCATACCCAGTTATCATTAATTTGTAACATTGGTTATCAATTACCATGCAGGTGGAAATATACGAAAAACACCGTTAAATAATAAGTAATATGCTTCCAGTTGAATCACTGAAAACCTTTAAACCGTTAAAACGTCAATAGAATAAGTAACTTTACAGATCAAAGTTTAAATTGAAAAGAACTTATAACGAAGATTTTCAATCGTGTGAGCTCAACTAAACAACGTTCGCTTTACAAACAAACTTATAATGAAGTGGAAAACAAAATGTGGAGTTGAGTCTCGAGTGTATCTCGATCGCTCCATTCGGTACCGTAGAAGGATTTCCTTGAAGTTTGAACTACCGTTGAGCACAGTCGAGTGAGAACTTCGTAATCTCTTCATACTTACTGCGATGCCACATGCACATCGACCTAATTTATTAAATTCTCTGAAATTATACATCAATATAAGCGGAAAACTTCAAAAATTATTAAAAGCAAATATATCAGAACTGAAAAAGAAACATTATACGAGTATTTAGATTTTTTTTATAATTTGGAAGTAGCAAACGAGGTTGACTGCAATCAACCTGATGGTAAGTGGCCATTGCCGTCCACAGGCACTTGTGACCATCCCCAGATAAGATTGTAATTTCTACTTGAAATCGGCCACAGACGCGTAGCTACCCCGGAGGACTAATTTGGAACGCCTCAGATATAAATTGCATCGCGGCGTAAATGAAAACATATTTTAGTGCATTTATGTACCTACGAATTTCGATATAAATGAAATAGGTGAATTGATTAATGATTTAATGTGCATGAACCAAAACTAGCAAGCTTCGTAGGTTTTAAAACTGTCACGTACAGTTCCGACGTATAGGGCGGAGCAATGCATCGTTAATACTTATGCCATCGCATCGGAAGTTCTATCAAAGTTGTTAAAAGTTGTGGGGAGATGTTATTTGGAATGCATTGGCAAGTTTCTTTTGTGGACTCCAGTAAATTTATTGCAGCTGAAGTGATAAATTTTTCGTTTATTGTCACTATAACATGTCAAATAATTCTCGAACTGAATGTGACATTGATGTACTTAAGTTCTGAGTTACAATATGAGATTGGATTTTACAGTCAAAACCTTTTTCCGTGGAGTCTGGTTTATATGCGTTTATGTTATATTTCCACATCCACGCGGCCGAATAACTTATTTATTCAGGTAAAGAGGATAAGCCGCAGCCGGTATGAAATATTCACATGAACTCTGTTTGAAATGTTTGTGTTTCGTTGATAACGCTTCTCGTCAACAGATTTTTATAAACACGTATTTTATTGTGATTTAACTCTATCTCATGAATGCCTAATGCGATTAAAAGCTGAAAAAGTACGATAAAAATAATTATTTATTTTTTGTGTACGGTGTAAGCGCGTAAGAAGTCATACCAGCTAAAAATATGTAACAAACTGTCGATGATAATAATAAAGAATATAATATGTAGTAATTTGTGTATAATATGTAGTAATTTGTTACATGGCCAAGGAGTAAAACATACGCACCTACATAGATAACTGTCGTCGTCTGAGCTAAATTATATTAGTGAAAGTTGTTCACATAGGTATCTACCTACTTACTACACAACTTTTAAGTCGGTAAAATATGTTTTACAATTGTTCTCAGTAATGTAATTCTTCTACCAAAATGTTAAGAATATATTATGTATAACATATTTATTTCAGTTTGTACAAGTGTGGATCCGAATTTTCATAACTATTTCATAATTACTAAAATACTCATGCGTTCTTATCAGTTCCTTCAAACGCACAAAAAACCATTATATAGTAACTTTGAAAACCTTTAAAGTTCTCTCTTCTTAAATTTTTCAGTTTTAGCGAAAAAGAAATTAATAAAAAAAAAATCGTCGTAATTAACATTAAAACTCGTACAACAATTGTATATGCACGCTTTTCTCCGTGAATTAACCTTTGTAACGACCCAAGCTTTTTATACATAACATAAAACATTCAGCCGGAAAAGAATATAAAATTTAACGTACACATTTGCGTTGTGTTGATAAGCTTTGGCCCTGTCAACGATTTTACTACGGCAACAAAATATAATGCGCAGGTTTAGTGGAGTGCAGCTCGTAAATCTGGAACGTGCTTACGTTTGAATCAGGTGCCAGTAAATTAATGCTTATCCGTTCATAAACATTAAAGTGTAGTAGATTTTACGTTAAAAATAAAGTCTCGTAGGATTTAAAGTAACAAATTATGTAAGTAAGTAAACGCTCACACATGTTCACAAATAATCAATTTATTCAGCAATATCATCCAATTATACATTAATACGCCGTTGTCCACTGGTTTTACATGCATCCATTACCATGACTTTTCGATGATCTATCTGATGACAATTCACAATTCAAAGGAATAGTCTTTATTCGAAAAAGTAATGATAGAAGAAGTATTTAATAGGTACGTAAATAATCAATACCCTGTGAATTATATAAGCTGTACCTGAATCACCGTGATATGATTGTAACGTAAGTACCTAAATACAAGGAAGGATTTTCATCGTGGCCGTTGAACAAATTAAAAGTTACATTTGTAACTAGCCCTTAACAGCAGAAATATATTTGTGTGATTTTATATAGTAATTTAGTCCTTTTTTCAGTAGCAGTTTTTGAAGTAGTCAGGTGAAGTAACACGCGCGTTTGCTGATTACACTTATTAATAGACTTAAGATTCATAAAAATGTAAATTTGAACTTTTCTATTGAGGCTGTGTTCGATCCTATGGTAGATAAAATTTTTCAAGCAAAATATAATAATACCATTTACAATTTAGACACTTTGCGTCCACATACATAAAAAATACAAAATTAGGAAGTAATATAGTTTCCTATATCTTTATAGACATTCAAAGAGATATACTCTATAATCTACATTGTAATTATTGTATTAATTTTATACCGACTTATATCTGGTGACAGACAGTGAAGTTATTCATAGAAATCAGCTACAGATCACGCTGGAAAATACCTAATATGTAAGGATATATTACATACAATACATAGTAGTCATATTAATTACTAGTATCCAAATACATAGCAATAGCTATCTTAACACTAAGACGCTGAATGAGGTAAATAGAAGTGATTAATAGTTGATACGGTGACGTAGATTACTTCGTCGTTATTAGGCACTAGCTGACCAAACGAACGTTATTCTACCATTAGTATCGAAAAGTTTGCCTGTGAGTCAGTGGTGTTTTTACAATAACGCCATCTAGTCCGATAAAGTAGAACTCACTATTCGCGTATGTACGTACTTATTTGAACGTAAGAAAAAATACTTTTGATTTTAAAATGTAATAACTTTTGATAGAGTGGATCGATTTTGATGAAATAAAGCCTAAATGTTAAGTTAAGATTCGTACTATTAATATATCTGCAATTCCATAAATTAAATCCCGTTGTTTTGGCGGCAAGTAATTTTAAACACATAGACAGCGAGCGCAAGTTACATTCTTATTATATATACAGATGAGGCGCACTGGTTAAGACACCGACGACAGTGGGTTCTGGATTCGATTACCGACAAGCGAAATATTTATGTAACGAATGTCTTACATGTTTAGAGTCTGAATTAGAATGTTTAACTTAGCTTTATGAATGACTATGTTCAAAACTTTTTGTACTGTATAGAGAATGTAGAGAGAAAAGTTAAAAAGATCAGTAATCAGTAACTACCTTACTACCATGAATTAATTATAAAATGAAGTTGGTTTTTAAACAAATTGACTGAAGTTTTTTGAATGCTACGACACGGGATCTTTTAAAGAAAACAAGGTAAAGCTATCCTAAGACGTCTACTTACAATAAATTGGGTTATATTTTATCGTTTAATTGTCATGTTATCGTAATAGTTTTGGATAAATATAACGGTACATAAATACTTAATTTCATTGGAATTATCCGCATGGATGGAAAATCACAGAATAAAGTAAGCCGTAGTAATAAAGTTGAAGAATCATTTAGAGTAGATCTCATATCAATAACCCACATATATATCTAAATATGTATGTAAGAACGCCACTCTAGCTGTACCCTAGGGGCAGCGATGCTAGGTAGGAAATCTTGAAGCTCCCAAAATATTCTCGCCACTATTTACACTTCTCAGCGTTCGTGATACGCCGCACTCGCTTGGCTAAACACGAAATTGGCAATATTTCAGCGTTAAAAGATATTTGATTTTCATTCCATACTATATATATTAATACGTGAAGCGAAAATTAGCGGTACCGTTTTTCAAAATATTTATGCCTAATAAGTGTGACAAATATATCACATTAAACAAAATAAAATACTCATTATTTACAGCACTGACAAAGACGTAAATTGTCAACTACATATGTCAGATGTATCAATAATTGCTTTATTTCTTTTAAAAGCAGCTTTTCCTATAATTAATGTTTTTATTTTTAAGTTATGTTATGATGTCAAGTATATGAGTGACCTTTTGGTGCACTTAGGTAAGTTCCCAATACTTAAATATATTACCGAGAAGACGAAGATAGAACAACCTATATAAATATATCTACCCCGCCGCTTCACTTATGATGCAAGGTCTATTATTGCTAAATGAAGTTTGAGGTTGTCATCGAGTAATTAGTGGGCTAGACCTTGATAGCCACAATTCAACATGGTAAGTAGTTTCAATAAGTTGTTAATTTCATTTCCCGTCTTATATTTATCGTTGGCTTTAGTGGGCATAAGTATGTTAAAAATTTGTAACGTTATGAAAAGGTAACTCATAACTAAGAGTAAATAACTAAAGTACTGGCAATTATTGAGTTATTTTGAAAATTGGTTGCGTTTTTCTTGATACCTATTAATTATTTTACAAGGAAAAGCATACAACCTTACCGTGCCAAGGTTGCACACCAATTGTCTGTTAACATTGAATACCAAGTAGGTAACTAGTATGATAACCCAGTCAATATTTATTTATTGTGATTGATACTTCATATGCTTAAAGAAATAAATACTAATTTTTCCTAATTTATTTCTTAAATACGTTATTTCTTCTACTAAGGTATTAATTGATATAAAAGACCCTGAAGTCCTCGGATACTATAAACAGTTGTCGCCCATGTACTGTCAATTTATTATTACCCCAGATAATTACTGTCGTAATAGGGGTTGGCCATAGATATGGTACTACTCCTAAGGTTGAACACCACCTCAACAATTCTGTCCCCAAAGTCGTCGTCAACCCATTATTGTCCCACCGCTGGGAACGGGTCTCCTCGCAGAGTAAGAGGGCTTTTAGGCC
Source organism: Telegonus apastus (assembly GCA_018250635.1). Taxonomy (NCBI): domain Eukaryota; kingdom Metazoa; phylum Arthropoda; class Insecta; order Lepidoptera; family Hesperiidae; genus Telegonus; species Telegonus apastus. The sequence goes on along the minus strand of DWNY01000169.1, from coordinate 167 downwards.
ATAGTCCACTGCGCTGGCCAAGTGCGAATTGGTACACTTCACACACCTTCAAAACTATTTTTTTAAAGAACTCGCAGGTGTGCAGGTTTCCTCACGATGTTTTTCTTCACCGTTATAGCAAGTGATAATTAAATTCCAATTTCTAATACACATATAATGCGATTGTC
>DWNY01000168.1:0-19813 GCA_018250635.1 Telegonus apastus | reverse complement strand
ATAATTTTCATAATTTAGAAATAAAATTTCTAATATCCCAACATATTTTTGTTAACACACCTTTTAAACCAGATCACAGTTGTACTGTTAATATTACAATAATAGAAATAATGGTGACAGTGGTAGGTACCAATGCAATCAATACAAACAGAATTTGGAATTCTACCATGACCGCATGTCACCATACATAGTGGTCTGACACGCCATGGGTTCCGGGTTCGATCTCCGGTCAGGTATCTGAATGATGAAATTAGATTTCTGTTCTGTGTTTAGTTGATTGTGTATTCGTGCTTGTGTGTCCATAGCACCCACGACACAGAAGAGAATCCTACTGTGGGGCCTATCAGTGTAGAAGGCGTTTATTTATTATTTTTATCGTAAATCTTTAGCAAAAATAACGGCTACTTATTAATTTGCAAGTGCATAATTATTGTTTTTTTCCATACATACATTTTGTCAACAGTATTTCAAGGGTTTTTTTTTAAATAAAGAACATTTTTATAATTAAGAGTCACGTCATCAGCACGGAATGTCTGCAATGATAAAATAAATTTTAATAGTGATGTCCTTTTCATTTAGTCACTATGAGCATAACCGAAAATAAGTCTGCGCAGCATCGATAAGTGTAAGCTGCTTTTGGATACATTTTATACGTCATTATCATCAAACCAAGCAAATATGACTCTTCACTGCAAGAAAACTCATTCATATATAAAAATTAAAGTTAATATGTGTATGTGTACTGATCGATTACTTAGTAAGGATCAATCAGTACAATTAACAAAACATTTTAAAATAACCCATGATTTTAGCGTACCCAGTATTGTTTTAATCATAATGTTAGCCTTCTTATATCGATATTGATCATTAAAATCTACACATTTTGACACTGATACGCCTATTTTATACGAGTACAACGAATTTAATAATACCTAAGTATCTGTTTCCTTTCATGATCTTTTTGCTTCACGCATTTCACAATATACGTACGTTGTCCAAAAATTACGTAATTAAGAAAAAATAAATTGGTGTCACGCGTTACTACCTTTTATCGCACGACATTTGGAATTCGTACTCATTATGACGTCAATATCTTGTCGGAATTAACTGTACCTAGGTTGTGGATTGCATGATAATGATCTCGCAACATTGTACTCGCATTTCGATTGTAGACGTAGGAATGTATCATAGAGAACATTTGATTCAGAAATGTCGTATTCAATTTACACAATGGCTGTACGAGACGTATTATTATCTTTAATAAGGAAATTTATACCATGGCCACAAGTACAATAATATAGTTTTTATACGTTTTATTCTATTTTAGTAGCATTATAATTTCTCTTCAGTCTCCGAAAAGAAAATAATTGGTAGGACGCATTTGGATACACAGCACTTTAACTTATTAATTATGATCAAGACAAGAAATTGATATTTGTATACTAAATCTCAAATTGGAGTCAACGTTTAACCGCTTCATTTTGTTAACATTAAACATTAATCGTTATTAAACGATTTTAGTTGGCAGTGAATTTTTAGAGCAAGCTTACAAGACCATTTGCGTACTGAACACACCATACGTGTTTACAATTGATATTTCTATGTAATATTGGATCTATGGTATGCAACTTGCGTTCAAATTTGTCTGCATATGAACCGTGTAAGGCCATTAACGAAAAAACAGGCGGTTGAGAAAAAATTACTTGTAATAGACTTGTATTATTGTAATATTTTCAAACCTTCACGTTTGAGCTTATTTCAAAATATACTGTATTATAATGATATGATTGCCGTAAAATTGCGTCCTGTTTTATGTTTTTAAGTAGAATTAACTACCAAATACACTTCACTTAGTCTTAACGTCAAATGTTCACTGCCCGCGAACATAATTAACGAACTGCAAATAAAATAAGGGTTCTACTGGAACATCGATTATAGACGCGTTTCCTCTATGGACCAACTTCTGATTTACTTTTATTTTTAGAATATTATTGACACCGTTTTAACAAATTAGTGTTGCACTTGGTTATATATAACGATACAGATCTTACGGTACTCCGCTTGTCGAATTATAAAGGTTCTTTTTAAATAAGTACTTTTTATTATACAACTGCTGATCACGGGTTTCGCAATAGAATATTGTACTTAGAGTAGTTTAAAATGCTGACCAAAGGCTTTGTGTAGAAGTTGACCTTTCTCTACCATATGTTCATGTAGAAATTTTGTTAAACAATAAACAAATTTTATATTTACCCTTCGTTTCAAGCGCACGTTAAATCACGTGCGCTTGAGCGTAATGTACCTATTGTAACTGTGTTGAGTGTCTTAGGTCGTTTTAATCCAGTTATACGGATTATGGTCATGGCTAGACAGCCAAGCGTGAATAGGCATTCATGACTATGTTATTGTACAATAGTATTCGAGCGAATTCCTATTTTAGGTCTTATTTCTTGAAATATTCAAATTTAAGCTGACACGACTAATATTCAACAGTATGATATTTTTACACGGATGTCTTCAAATATTTTCTTTGATCTTTTCCACAATAAAGTTTGTTACATAAATATTTTACAAATAGATAATTTGGTGGTGTACAAAAATCAGTGTGTATAACGAATCACGTGCAATGAGTTACTTCGTGTGACTATTGGTGACTATTCATTTCACGAGTAGGAAAAATAAGTTCGTGTTATTCACAATATCTTTCTAAAAGATATTGTGAATAACAAATCAATTCTGCGGTCTATAAAAAGTAACCTTGTAACGTTTATCATTTGAGGATATATTTTTCTTCAATTCGACTACAGCATCGTAATAAACTGTTTTGGTCAATGTTTAACAAAGAAATATATAAAACGGAGTATCCTTTAAGTAAGTAGGTATATTATACATACCATTACTACTATACTATATCTACTATTTTACTAGAGTGGGAGAGCCAGCCTAATATGTGCTCATTGAAAAGTAAGAGATTGCAAACCCATCTGTCTATGTACATTAGACAAAGATACATATAGGTTTCTTGTCCTACCTATTTTATTTTTTGTTGGATTCTCGCACTCACAGACCTGCCTATGGCTACCCTTACTCTGTATATTAACTATGATATTACAAGCTTTGAAAATGACAGTTTAAATTTACCGACACCTCAGATATAGATACAGATTACTTTTACTTTTGCCCTCGTCATAGTCAAAAACAGTAAAAAGCGCGCATAGCCCACGGCAAAATGACTATTGATGCGTCATATCTGATGGCGAGTGCATTGAGTTGGCAAGCGTGGGTTGCGCCATGTCAGTAGGGTTGCCACTCACGGATCTATGACAAAGTGATAATGATAAATGCATTCAGCTAAGAGCTAAAAGGTTATTAGATAAACTTTATAACATTTAATATTGTAGACATGGTTGAACCTGTGATTCGACTCTTAGCACCACCGACACATCTATTTCTAGAAATAGGTCTTCTGGTTTCTCTGATAACAGAGAAATGCTTATCCAAGATTTTTCAACTTAGTCATTAGGGTAAAAAAGCATCTATGCTCAACTTTTTAAACACTCCATGCCATAGTGTTATATACCTATACCAAAGGAGGCTCCAGCCACTTTCTAATGTTAAATGTTAATTTTTTTTGAGAAATAAAGAATTTTATTATTATTATTATAGTGTACTGAAATTTGTTTAAAAATCTGCCTGGCGTATACATGTACCTAATATCAAAATTCACTTCATATAAGTTTGATAACACGTTTCAAATAAATGGTAATAGAGACCTTAATAAGATCTTGGGTCATTCACGGTTTCGTAAGAATGTACCTAATTGTCCTTTATCAAGTGTTTATCTATTCACTGCTGCTATGCGTTACCACATAAGAGCATTTTCCTTGAAAACCATGTGAGTAGCCAGAATAATAAGTAGGGGTCAAATGAATTAATTACAAATGCAGTGCCTTGTATTTGCGCTTAAATATTCATGAATGTAGTTAAGATGGCGTTTGAGCTAAAAGTGTGTGTTATAGCGTGTTTACAAGAAAATAGTTGTTAATAACTAAAATCTACGCATAAGTTAGTTACATGGGCAGATAAGCATGTTTTTCCTACAGATGAAAGCAGGTACGAAATATTCCTGTCATTTATTACTCTAACGCTGTTAAATGGCTTTAGAAAATGTTTGGTCAGACCAAAGATAGATAAATTAATATTTTTATTATAATCAAGGTTTCTAAAAATTGAAAATCAAACACATTGATTGACATAGTTAATATGCAAATCTCCTTCATTTCAAGGGAAAGAAGCGGTGGCCTAAAGCGAATTAGCATTTAAAACGATTATTTTCCCGATTACATTTCATGGCGGCGGAATTATTTTATGACGTTCGAACTAAACGCTGGGCAGAATTTGGGTGAAAGTAAACAAAACAAGTTAGAAAGTATTTGTTCGCCTATTGATATTACCATTAGAAACCTGTGAAGATGGAGTAACTTTCCCACACGCAGGTGACGTGGATTCTCCGTAACGTTGAGTGATAACAGTTTTTGTAACTCGGTAATAGAACATAACACTGTTAAGGTTAAGTTATGCGTTTCGTAATCGTTACAGTTTTTGTACGAAAGGAGTAGGTGTACAATCGACTTTAATAATATATTAAGTTATGCTTACTGCAACCTACAGATATTTTAAATATTTCCGCAAAAGTAGAACAATGTACGATTCTCATTTCTAGAGAGTTTCGTTAGTTTTATTCTTACTTTTAGGATATACCTGAATTATAATCTTGGGTAATATATATATCAGTTGCCATTGCAAAATAATCCGGAGAGTATTTTAGAGTAACCTATTCGAATCTGTATATATAATAAGAATATAACTCGCGCTCGTTGTCTGTTTGTTTAAAATTACTTGCCGCCAAAACAACGAGATTTGAATTAATGAAAATGGAAATATATTCATAGTATGAATCTTAACTTAACATTTAGGCTTCATTTAATCAAAATCGATACACTCTATCAAAAGTTATAACAATTAAAAATCAGACGTAACTTTTCTTCTAAATACAAATGACAGAACAACGTTTACTTGCTGGCCTAGTTTTAAATATGTTCGAAATTTTATTTAAACTTCATATTGAATAATCGGTAAGTGTCTCAAAATCCGGTACTGTAATAAGAGAGCACTATTCAAATAAGCCGCACAAAAATATTATTCCGAACAAGGTTCCTCTGTGAAGTGGAGAGCCTTTGAGTCACAATAAAAAATAAAAAGAATCAAGAGATTCTGCAAGCGCGAGAGCACTTACGAACAAACTGCTTGTGAAATTTGCTAGCGTCTTTTGTTTGCAGCTGGTTGTAATGGAATGATACAAAAGGACCCCCGAAATTCTTCATTCCGTAAAATACTTGTTTTAGCAGTGTCCTCGGAAATGTATAAGTCGGTCGCAATGAGTTTGTATTGCCACTTCAACTGCTGTGATGTTAATGCAATAGGCTTTGTGAATTGAAATGGTTGGTTTATTTTTAAGGGTGCGTCATTGCCTCATTCATTTTTAAAGCAACAGTTTTTTCAAATTGATAAGGCAGGTTTTGTCTCTTTAAATAATAGAAGTAATAAACAAGGTTTAAAGTTGTATAACTCGTTATGAGGAATCTCGAATTGATCAGCGTAATGAATGACCCATTACGCTGCCCAATGCCTAAGTCAAAATGAAACGTTACGATTATATTATTAATAATTGAAACAGTTTAACAACTTTCTAATATACCATTTAAATGCCCTGAAAATAAGGCAATGATAAATTGATGATGAATATAATTATGTATGTAGTGGTTATCAACCCATTACTGCCCCATTGCTGGGCATGAGGCTCCTCTCCAGGCCACAGACGACGACGGCCAAGTGCAAATTGACAAACTGATATATCTACCTAGAAGTATATTGTGGACCCTCAAAATTTTGTACATCATAGTTAGATAAGACAAAAACGTATATCAACCGAACTACACTGAAACTATCAGACGTGTGCTATAAAAATGCGTAAAAGAATTTCAAAATGAAAAAACTTCGACTTAAATATAGCTACGCGAGTAATGTCGCGATCGTGTGGTGTATGGCATTTTGTGTAGTTGAGCAATTATTATGGCATCGGGAATAATATTCTAGATGCAAAATTTGAATGCTTTATTCCTAGAATTAGATGTAATATTTTGAGGCTTTATTTCTAGTGTTTCTTTTAAATTTTCAGGGGTAATAATGGATGTAGGTCTACGTCAGGTAGGATCATTGTGCTACTCGCTCTGGCTCGTATTTAAACGGACGAAAGCAGTCATTTAATGTCAGGTTATATGCTTTTTCAATTTTACCTAACGGTTATAAATAAGTTTGGACTTAAATCAATATAAGTAAAATGTTGAATATAACTAAAAAAGTTAGAATATATTCTAGAAAATAAAATACCTACATAGTATGTAGCATAGCACAATTATGTGTTTAATATTTATCTACATAACACAAAAAAATTCACTTAAATATCTAAATCCAGTATATATACTTTATGTATTCAACGTATAAATATTCGCTTCGCCGGGAATCCAACCCGGAAACCCGAACGGCCGACCTCTGTGAACTTTGTACCACGCTTTCCGCATTGATCGATTTATTACTCTGAAACTACAATTTATATTGAAGATAAGAATCTCCTTTCAATTGTATGTGGTAATACGATTTTACGTTTCAGTTTTATTAAGCCAATAGATAATTTCCTATTCACACGTATCTTAACTACGGTACATTACAATAATATGTAGGCAGAATTAAATTTGTATAATAATGTATAGCTTAATTCACACGAGCCATATTGACCTTCCAAATACAGTGTGGATCATATTGAGCAACCAAAAAGCAACTACAAGCGACGAAGTCGGTTTAACTACTCTGAAACAAAGTTTTTGTACTTACTACAAACAAAAAAACCAATAGGTAGCTACGGTGGTGCTATTTACATTTAACGACATAACGTCGTTGCGATGTAGTGTGGACGTGGTACGTGTGAATAGGCTTAAGAGTTCGTTCCTACGTCTTAAATATGGAAAAGAATCGAAGTCGGTACACGGTATTCCAGACATAAAACTGTCTGGACGCGGTTAAAGAAAATAGAATAGAATTTAAATTGGCAAGATTTATTAGGAATTTCAGACGATAGTGTAGGCGGACTTAGCATAATGAAATGCGAGAATCCAAGGCGAGCAAATTAAAAAGTCTACTGCAGTGTTTTTCGTAAATAAATGGCTTTGCTTTCAAGTGGATTATTGCCTTATCTTAGGGAGAATGATAGCATTGTATCCCGGAGAAAAAACTAGTATAGTGTCTTTGAACCTTGGCACGGAGTCTTGGATAATGGCCAATATCATTGCGTGAGACCTCGTATAGGCAAAAACTTAAAATGAATCTAAGGCTATTCGAATATATCTCGATTCTTTTGTGATCGGAAACAGCAATAAATCTATCTACACTCACTAGTCAAATCGTTGAATTATAACCTCCATGCTATTGACGGGAAGGGAGGGATTTGAAAGTTTTACAACTATACATACTATGCTTTGGTACCAAATATATCTAATAATATAATATGAAATCACAGTCTACTGTAAAGAGAAAGAGAAAATTGATAGCTCGATTTATTGAATTTCAATCATCCACTCAGCCGTCTAGTTGTCAATAATATGGGGATCTTAGAATTTATTTAACAAACCACTAACCTAAGTACCTAACTTTTAGATGTACATTCCCGAACTAAGTGTTATTTATTCAAAAGAGTGAGAAGTCTATCAATATAGGCATGGTCCGCATGATAGATGACGAAAGCGTAACAGTAAATGAAGTAGTAGATTTATCTTTACTACTATATGTAGGTCTGGTAACGTATTGTATAGTGTCGTCGTCAACCCATTATTGTCCCACTGCTGGGCACGCATCCTCTCTCGAGTGAGTATAGACCATTGTCCACTGCGCTGGTCAAGTGCGAATTGGCAGTTAACATACCTTTGAGAACTTTTTTTTAATTCTCCGGCGTGCAGGTTTCCTCACGATGTTTTCCTTCACCGTTAAGTGATAATTAATTTTGAATACGCACATAACTTCGAAAAGTTAGAGATTCTTGCCTGGGATTTGAACCTCGGACCGCCGAGGTGGAATTTCAACCATCAGGCAGTGCGTAGTATAATTCAAGTAATTGTTTATGTATTCTAATATAAATAAATAGTGTTACATAAATTGATCATTTATAAACGGTACACGCCCCTAACCAGTTTAGGGTGCCGTAAATTATCAATTCACTCGCGTTACATGAACCCTTAACGGTAAACTAAGTTAAGAAATAGGTTTCCCAAGCCGGTCCGCAATCAAGCGCCCATACACACCTAACTCATATTTATGAGTGAGAAATAATTAATCATATTCCACGCACATCTGCGTCCTTTGGTCCTATTCACTCACTGAAAGTGGCTCACGTAACAAAGGAACGGTAACCTAATACGTGACGAGAAATATGATGTATTAGGACGCTTCATATTATTCTATTGTGGTACACCCATTTACTGACTAATTGGTTCCGACGGATTCAGTTATTCGTGACTTTCGTGGCGTGTTGCGCGGTGAAATCGCGGATCCGCTTGAGCAAACGTAATTCATCTTGAAGCAAGTGTTGGTTAAAGATCTCGGATAAGGTGTAATAGGACACGCAACACTAATAAACGTGGTCAACATTTTATTGAGCAACATTAGATATGATATACATTTCTTGCACGATCTGTTCTAATTTGCGGTTAATTTGTGTCACACGTCGGCTACTTTTTGGATAAAACCAGTTCCATAAAATTAAAACCTGGCGTATTTACAATATACTCGTTTCATTAACGTCACTTTATAACTTTTAAAGCAAAAAATCTTATATGAAAATATATTAAATTAGGTAGAAGTATTGACTGATTGCATTTCCAATTCGCAGGGTACCTTTATTGACTTAAACTAGATCTCATCTTTTCATTTATCAGACGTCCGTTTCTCCTCAATTCAATTAGAGGATTGTCTGACTTAATTGAGATCGAAATCGATTACGTCGACAAACTGGTCAACAGGAAATACGGATGGTAAAGCCAATATCTACAGACTGAGACGAATAAATTAACAGATTTTTTAATTTTTACATTTGTCACTATTTATCAAAATATCATCTGTTTTGATAAATCGAATTTTATTGAGATCGATTAAATACACTATTAAAGTATCATGATACTATAGGGATAGATGTTTTGTTGCTAAATTGAAAGCAAGGTTAATAATATAATCATGTTTCTAATTTGCAATGCGTAAAGACCACGACGACGTCACCGCTTCTTCAAATATTTATACTAGAACTCTTTGAAAAAGTAATGTGAATGAATTTACTAAACCAGCGATCGACAACCCAAGGCTTGCGGCTCGCGGGACTTCCTAGAAATTTTCCTTGTGGCCCGTGGACCTTAGTAAAACGGTTTAATGCAGCGTCAAATTGTCTGGACGGCCGTTTTCTTAACTTAGTCAAATCTTGTGGACGGCTGCTTATTTCGCCATCCAATTTTCTTGACGAGCGTTTTTTGCCGTCAAATTTCTTCCGAATGCGGCCCGCCATTACCTTAGGTAGCTACTACGCGGCCCACGTTGCCAAAGGTTGCCGATCGCTTTAATAAACTATCACAATCAGCAACAATAGTAACACTTTCCTCCATTTAGATTGAAAATGAAGGTTATAGTCACTATTCGCCAAATAAGAATAACGTGGCTTAATGTCACGCACTATTTCGTTATCGAAAACAAAATGTTCGCAATAAAGCAGGCACTTATACTACTGGTACTTACATTTTTGCGAAACATTCGGTTATATCTGTGGAATGTGGATGCAACTGCGGTAACAGTTCAATAAACTTTTATTGTCTGATTCGATACGCGCCGGGACACTTGTGTACTATATGCTTGCTACGACTTATAATACCTTTATCTGTAAAGGTGGCAGAACTCTCTGTGGTTCGCCTCCGGCGGCACCGCCACACCTATTCCTGCATCATAACATCAGTGTTAAGCGCTGCTGTTTTCTGGTTTGTCGGGTGTGGTAAGTGAAACATACTTTTTCGGGGCATTCCAACTTAGTCCTCAGGAGTTGCAACGCATCTGAGGCCGACTTCAGACTGTGTTTTTATCTGGAATTGATTACAGATCCATGGGCAACAGTGGCCATTTACCATCAGGTGGGCTGTACGCTTGTTTGCTACTTCTATAACATAAAAAAATGTTAGCTATATCTTATGAAAACATCCTTATATCTTCTCAATCCTGGATAGGTCTTCATAAGAAAAAAATATGTATAAGAAAGTTGACGACAAGGGGTGGGGTGGACTCATACGGGACCGACGCGCGCTGGATCTCGGGTTTAATTCCCGGCTAGACACATATCTGAATATCTGAATGATGAATTAATAATGAATAGATTCTGTTCTGGGCCTCGATGTTTGTGTTTATTTGGTTCACACGTTTCGTTACAAGAAAAATCTTAGTGTGGGCGTATGAGTGTAGAAAGCGTTATTTATATTAGTATTTTTATCAAATCTTTTATCCACAACACAGCATCTTTACAAACTTTAGAAAAAGAACTTTGAGAGGTCAACGCACACAAAGGTTCCAAACTTATAACTCGTAAAGCAATAAAAGCTAAAAATAGTTCAGAGAATAAGTTTTCCAACCAGCTTTTACCAGCTGTCGCTTAAATCTAAGGCTCTAAAGTAAGGTAGTATATTTCGAAAAGGAGAATTTCGATAATAAATTTCAATAAATTTGGGTTAGTTCAACATAATCCGATTTTACTAAGTTTAATGACATATTTTTTTAACATAAATATTTTCATATCTATTCTAAGCTTCTATATGTATAATTTCTTATCTAATATTTTATAATAAAAGGCTAAATTTCTGTTGTTTAGACATAATGCATGTTATAATATTTTAATGACATATAAATATAGAACGAAACATGAATTTAAAACTAGCCAATAACCCATAACAAAACTTTTAATGGAAAAAGTACTAGGGCATTATATAGTACAGAAGCCTAAACCAAAACAGTAGGTACGTTATAGTAAAAGTTCGATAAAGCTCTACCAGGACAACAGCGCGCAATACCCACAGTTAACGAACTTCTGCGTAGTTCCACCACACTTCATAACTTTGATAAGCCTGATGGTTATACTATCTGATTGTTGCGTATCCCTTTGTTACATCATTATTAACCATTGTTTCACCGCCGGTTAAGACTTTCCTTTTTGAATGAGAAGGGTTTCTAGCTATAGTCTTTGTTCCAAGTGTGAAATCCAGGGTAAAGACAGCCATAGTTACTTAGTTTCGATTAGTGAACGCAAAATCTTTACACTTTTAAACTACGACCATAAAAATTGAACAATAAATTTACTTTATTATATTTATAGACACCCCGTAAGTAAGGATTTTTCAGAATGTCAGATAACTAGTAGGGTTTTTTTTCCATCGATAAATGAAATTGATAAATGTCAATGATTGTCTGTAATTTCGCTTGTAATCTTGCATATCACGGGACTTGCAACAGAAAAAGCAAAGTTCTGATATTCCTGCTCGATCTATTTATGAACAATATACAAATAAAAGTTAAATGTTTGTATAATAATTTCCGCGTCTACGTACTACGTACGACTTATAATTAATTGTTTAATTGGCTAGAGCCTATTGCTAGAAATTTAACTGCAAATTACTTAACTTTCTAAATCGTATACTTATTCTTTACAGCTTTTCAATTACGAAAAACAACTTCCCAATAAATAAAGGTCCATTTTATGTTTATGTAGGCCCATAATATATGATATTGGAATGTAGTCAGTATTTTAGTAAGAAGTTTGAGCAAACTTCATTGTAATTTCGAGGTACAATTATTTCTTTGAATGGCCTGAAACTAATTTTAACTAAAGCCGTTCGTTATAAGTATTTCAATTTGAAATAATCGCCAATTTCAGACGCCAGTAATGGGAATATTGAATTAAGTAAATCAATTTCAAGTTTGTAAGTAAATGAATTTTAAGGCGAAGCGGTTTTGAAAATTTAGTAGTTTAAAAACGTGAATCATACCGTATAGTAAGATAAAAATGACGTATTGTCAAGTTAAACTACAAACATAAATTCCAAATTGCCTGTAGTTTAATGGTACCGTATTCAATGATTACATGCCCACATATAATCACAGTTTATTTTTATGATTGTGATTTTTACTACATATACGTTTAATATAGACAATACAGTTCAAAGGTAGCTGTCAGCAATTTAGAATGGGCCTTGTGCCTAACATGAATATTTTTTTACATAAAAACGACGATGCATGCCATCTCTTGGAAAATGGCCACTGACGCCTATAAACAGCTCTACAGCCTCAGATAATATTAGAATCTACTACAAATGCGTTGCTATTACTGATTATCTAATTTGAAGGACATACCTCTAAAACCAGAACAAAGCAAAAATATATATAAAATTGAAATGTTTGTTTGTGATATCAAAATAACAAATTTTTACTAAAGGCATATGAAAGAATACACGGTACCTATAACAAAAATACAATGTCTGTCTATAGGGCTGAAGTAATCTTCTAAATGGCTGGACCGATTTTGACGGGACCTTCACTGAAAAATAGGTCTAAGGCGCAACTTAGGCTACTTAAATTTTTGAAAGTCTTAGTGAGCGCTCGACGCGCTTCCAGCCGCGGGCGTTAATGTCAGTTGCGAGCGTTAATGTATGCATTTTTACTTATTTTACGCGGGTACAACCGCGGGGATCAACCAGTAGTATAATAAAAACGGCCGAAAACAATTGGAATGCCTAAACAAGACGCGTACGATGTCAAAATCAACAATTGCGTAAGCACCGAAACCCGAGGATGAGGTGTCTAGAAGGCGGATAACGGGCGACGGCCTCGAAACAGTTACCGATCCGTGACTCATCCGATACAGAGTTAACCAAAACCACCCACATTCTAATGCCAATGTCAAGCTAATTATAATTTTGCCCATTTTGAAAACGAACTCGTGACATTGAAGACACCTGCAACTATATACTCAATCATAACATGTTTATTTTTATTTTCATTAGAAGACATAGAGCGATATTGCTACATAAAAACACTGAATTGTTTCCGCATATAGAAATTATTAAAATATTTGTTTGAACTACGCAAAGTTTTGAATTGTAAAGTGCCTTCTTGCAATTTATTAAGTTACTTCATGTTGCCCTTATTGCGAATATTAGATATTATATATCCGAGTAGGTATATATACCTACTGTAATTTGATCTAAAGAAACAATAGTTTAAAAAAATGGTACTTTTGAAAACAATATATCATCAACAATACTTGTATACGTACCTACTTTATTATGGTTCCTCCTTATTGAGCAAAGCATCTCCTCACTACTTGGGGAGAGGGGAGACCATGCTGCTTCACTGCGGATTGGAGATTCGTTTTGAAAGTGGTTTGCGGATTTTGGCAAGACATTCACGCATTGAATGATACCTTTACGTCGAATATAAATTGAAATTCCTTGCACAAAGATTCTTGGGAAGACGACCACGGAGTGAAATGTGGTAAGTATTCATTTCTTTTGATAATATAAATGGTGACACCATAACTATGATTTGTTTTTTTAATATAACGTAACTTCCTTCTTTACATTTTTATTTTAAAGGTTGTGCCGAGGCGTTCTATCTTAGTCCTCAAGAATAGCAACGGATCTGTGGACGAGCTTTAGCACGACTCTTAACTTATCTCGTATTGATCACCGGTCTCCATTGACGGCAGTAGCCTCTTCCAATCTGGTGGTCTGCTTGCTCATTTTCTAGTTCTTTATGCAATTATATTGCATGGTGCAATTGTAGTGACAATACCGGTCATATACGCAGGTGGTTGCAGGTTCGATTCCCAATCTGGTCAAGGTATTTTTGGATTCCCGTTTTCATGTGAGTACAATTCTGTATATTTTATGTTTATACGCTTAATGGCACGTATAAAAGGAGTATTCTTCAGTAAACTAACTACATAAACTGTTTCTTTTTTATTTCCGGACCCGTGCGACCTAGTTACATTGACCTGTGTTTTGTCGGTAAATATCTGTGAATAAAGAGTACCAAGTTAACTAATTATTGCATTGCGTAGAAAACAAACATTCTAATCGTAATTTCAAAAGCAACAAAAGCACTCCGTGTGAAGATTAACGTATTATATTCACAGCATGAAATTCCCGCTTGAATAAATATGAAACACCCATCTTTTATGACTATACAGTCTCACCCGGACGGTTTCGCCTGCGCCGTGCATTGTTTTTTATCATTTTACATAATATTTCTAAATGTTTCGAAATTAAGTAAGAATTAAGTACCTGAGGCCTAATCTCTACAAAATGCGAATAGTAGTCACCTCTAAATCGGTTCAGTAGTTATAAAGATTACCTTGGGCACAAAACAATAAAAAGTTTTTTATTCAGGTCCGTTTGCTAATAACAATATAAGCTTGGAAGATCGCAGCTACATTAGATATACAGACAGACACAATTTTATTTATTTCTATACATTTGCTACTGCCGACGAGAAAAATTCCGAAGCTACAATGAAATGCAAATTGCGCGACCAAGCCGGATCTAGATGGCTAGCGACTATACCTGACTATACAAGTTTGTACATAAAGAATATGTATAGGACGATAACAATTGTGAATATTTGCTGGGGGTTTATGAAGATTACATCCACACTTATTGGTACTACAAATATCGATAAAGATAATGTATTACTTATACCTAGCTACTAGCTGAACCGACTACGTACGCACAGACTATAAGAAACATTAGGATCTACATTCTATACTGGAGAAGCGATGTGGGGCGCTAGTTACACATAAAAACCTTCCACTTAAATAACTTTGTCCATTGATGAAAACCGCATTAAAATCCGTTGCGTAGTTTGTAAGCTAAAACCATACAGACAGTGGAAGCGTCTTCCTTTTATACTATGTAGAGATTCAATTTTAAAATATATTGATACCTGATCGCGACGACTTGTGTAGTGAAGCAATGTCCATACCGGTGTAACACGTAGTAGGTTCCGGGTTCGATCTCCGGCAAAACAAATATCCAAATTATGTACTCATCTAAATCATGTCCTCTGATGTCTGTTCTAATTCTTATTCGGATGTTTGTGTGTTCGTGTTGTGTGTGGGTTATTAATATATTACATGATTTTACCCCAGTCTTATGAAAGAATTAGACTGCCTCACGCACACAATGACATGCTCGGCACTATACAAAGTTATCTTTAAGAAATATCTCTAATTATAAACTAACCGTGTTCTTAATTATACCTAAAGTTTAAATATGAAGACACCCACATCCATTCGAGATAACAAGATTACCTAAACTTTAAAATGATGTTGCGATGATTAAAAATGCGGACGAGAAATAGAAACTGAATGGTTATTAAGTAATAGGTTGTAGAGCAGGTTATGATAGTTGTTTGTGCGTAATATCACGAAATGTTCATATTAAATTCATGAACCACATGAAGACGGATTTATCGCTCTAAACTATACTTGAAATATAACATTTTATCGACTTATTTTGCTGATGGTTATAATTTTTATACCCTAGATTTTTTTTGCTATTTAATTAATTGTCATGCGTTTAGATTAAGTTATCATGATGATTGATAAACAATATCCTTGCGTTCGATTATCCGTCAGAATTTTGAGGTTCAATACTGGATGTAGCCCTTCCCTTATTGGAGTTTTAGGCAACAGTCGACTGGTATGTGGCATCGCCTGGCATGCGTATTAGTGATCGCAGTACGAGTTGATGATATACTACTACCTGTTCTTGGATTTTGCCCCTTTTAAAGAAAATCCAAAGGAAGAGAAGGACTGATGCTCATACAAAAACCGATACCACATGGCGAGCGGTAATTGATACTCAATTTACGGTATGTCTCCAATTTCTGTGATATCGTGTTACTACTTTAATCCCTTATAGATTTGTAGCGCTAACGTATTACATAGGTTAATCATAAGCACGTTCAAATCTTCAATGAATCCTACCGACGCTATATGGTATATGACCAATTCTTAAGCGGACATTTAGGATCATATATTTTATACTGTACATAATATATCATTAGGTATTAAGTAAATGTCATTAAGCT
Source organism: Telegonus apastus (assembly GCA_018250635.1). Lineage (NCBI taxonomy): Eukaryota > Metazoa > Arthropoda > Insecta > Lepidoptera > Hesperiidae > Telegonus > Telegonus apastus. Next base: position 3,538 of record DWNY01000168.1, on the reverse strand, counting down.
TCGATAGATAAATTAAGTTTATTGGTGATCTGTGCAAGTGAGTCACCAATATTTGGGTGGTAGAGTCACTAAGGCTGCTTGAATATAAGGCTTTATTTTTCTATCACCCATATTTCCGTTATCGTAATGGTTTGTTATAAAGTGTTCCATGTTATTCAACGGCAGCAAACGCATTTGAGCATGACTCTTTTTCGAAATTTGTTATAGATATGCATTAAATTGTATTGTCTCTAATTTAACTAGATAATCTGCAAAAACAATGACATTTCTATTAACTACATACATACATACATACATGATGTACGTATTGTGTGGGTATATATGGTTTTGTTGTTTCATATATGATTGTGACATAGATCTTTATTGTTATGTTTTTATTTATTTATTTAAAATAACATCTAGGTACATAAATGTTATGTTGTCGTTTTTCAACTCTACGAAATTAATTTCAGTCGTTATTCTGTACCGAATTGAATAATAACGAATTTGTACAAATATTTATAATGTATTAAAACCAATATGGTACCAAATTATTTATATAAAATTATTATTTTTGAGTCTGCAAAAAGATAAACAGAATTTAATCAAAAACACTTTCAGTGAGTGAGTTTGTTTATGTAGAGATGTTTTTCAGTGCATAATATATAGTCGGTGCCTAAAGATGTAGGAGAATGGTAGAACAAATATGGTAAATTTTTTATTTAAACCTTTTGTAGTTCATCTCCGGAGGCCCCACCGCCATGTCTATTCCTGCCTAATAACAGCCTAGTTAAGCGCTGCGGTGTTCTGACTTGAAAACTGTGGTAAGTGAGACATTATTCCAAGCGTTCCAAGCTCTGGTAAAACTTTAATTTTATCTGGAGTTACTTACGTTAATGGGCGGCAGTGGTCACTTACCATCAGGACTGCATGCTCGTTTGCTTCAGCGCTATAAAACAAAGTCTAGATATTTTGAAAAACAATACAAAGTTACATTCCGATTACTTACTTTTAATTTTCGTTACTTAACTCAACATCTGTACAACGCACTCAAAGGAAACCTCGTAGCAAATACATCCATTACCCTTGTTACATTTCCTGGTATTCGGATATAATTAAATTCATTACTTTCAAGTGCTTTATTTCCGCTGGAGTTACCTTATACTGAGATCTTCAATGTCAGTAAGTGACAGTGTTACTCATAACACACACATCTATGTACCAATGTATATAGTCGCTATTATACATTATGCATGGTTACTTAGATTAGGTAAATTAAAAAACCCATCCCATTGATTTTAAATCATACTTACATATAAGGTTTTTCCGTCGGAATTTTGAGCTTTAAAACGTGTACTTGATTTTTTCATAAAGTTCCCTTAATCTACTCGTTTTGTCTGTTTACATGTCTGTGCGAATGAATTTCGCATTCTATAAGTAAAGGGAACACAAGAGTGAACGTATGTACAAAACCTTATAACATACATATGTAAGAAGAACCTCTACTTTTTAAAACAATGAAAATTTCAGTTGGTTCTGAGAGGCCCTTTAAAAAGGAAACAATTACGCGTTTCTCTTTTAAACACGTTAAGTTATCTACACACATGCAATATTTCATTTACGTCCTTGAAGCTTAGAAATTAAACAAATATTGTACTAAGAAACAATGATTATTCTGAACTTAAAGAATTGTTACAAAATACGTACGAAATGTTTTTAGATGTGTTTTTTGCAGTCTCAGGACTTCAATTTAGACGAAGTTTTAATCGTGGTTATAAATATAGATCATAAGTCTAACAACTTGTGTTATTTACAGTACTGGAAAGCAAACTTACCAACAGCGGTAGAGACAATCCAATCTTGTAGAAATTGATCACAATACACAAGGACGGCCGGCCAAAAGAAACTCCACGGAACAGGGTATCAATACAATATTGTAATAAATGAAATCACCAGGTCCTAAACAAGAATCGCACAATTCAAACAAAACGCGAACGGCACCAGTCACTGAGTTTAAGAAGTCCTAACACAATCTTCCCAAATTTTCGTGAATGACGTGCCGCAATACGATAGCGTTTACAAACGTTTCATAATCGATGCGTGAATGTTGTAATATTTACGTAATTTTTTCAGGCTGTCAGATGGTCCGAACGATGTAGTGTAGCCGAAACCGAATGTACCACTCCCGGTGAACGCACGGGCCGCACTGCTTGCCCGTAACGCCAAAAGGTCGTTCGTTACCCACATTCTCTTTCCGCGCAAGCCTCCACAAGTGAGACAGAGATGCAACATCAACAGATAGCTCCAGTCGCATGTGAAAACGAGACAGGCATACCACAGCCTCGCAGGAAAACCCGAATTCGAGTCTTGATAGTTTTAACTTAAGACCGTGCTTTGCTACGTGAATTACTTATTCGAAAGATATTCGATGTTGCACAAATATGTGAACGAACGGAAATGTTGAAAACTGTCGATTGTTTAACACAATGCATAAAAGTGACAATGTGACTAGAATCTCACATGAAGTTATTTTACAATTGATGTTGGATATAATGCGATAAACAGCTGCTTATTGCGATATTTTATTGTTACCATTGGAACTTTTATAGTTAGTATCTCTAAGATTACAGACAATTACTAAAATTCTTTGAAACTTGATAATTGCGAAAGAATCTTCGTGTATTTAAACAAAGAATATAGTATTTGCCATTGTTTTAAAAGAATATTTTGAGTTTAAACTATCAAAATGGCATTCGCATAGAGTGTTAACAAAACATTCTTCAAAATAAAAAAAAACATTGAAATATAATTGTTGAAACAGAAATTCGACAGAACTGAATCATAGACACCTTAGAAAATGAACTTGGCCCGGGCCACTGCCGTGGCAATTTTCACATGTACCTAACCAAAACCAAAATTCAAAGTAAGCATTCATATCATAAATTCATTTCCATTTTTAAATTTCAACCATTCAATTTTATTCACTCGGGCATTGTCTATCAATAATGTAAAATAAAATAAAATGAATACAACGAATCAGAATATTTAAATTCTTGAAGCTCATTTTGATAAAATGTCGTCGTTTTTTTTCATATAAACGGAAACCATTAAATAAATGCATGACTTTTATTTTATAACTGTTTATCAAAGTGGTTGCGCGCTACCACGTTTACCTTTCATAATTCATTTTAAAAGGCCTAAAGAATATTTATGTATTCCATAATATTTAACATCAAATATAAACTTTTTTTGTGTTTACTTTTAGTGCGGTTTTATTGAATTAAAATTTTATTTTTGCTTTTAAAAATAATTTTTACATGGATACAAAATACAGGTTCAAAAGATTCTTGGAATGATTTGGCACCGGGTTGGAAACGCTAACGGTCTTATTACAAAAAACTTGTAAAACCCAGTTTTAAACCTATAGTTAATAGTTTGGGGCTAATTTGAGTACCATAGTTTAAACTTGACCTTATAATAAAAGTGAAAAGTACCATGGACTGAATGTCCATAGAATAATGAACGAAATTTTCAGATACTTCCCGATTTATTAAGTGTG
>DWNY01000167.1:0-19829 GCA_018250635.1 Telegonus apastus | reverse complement strand
CAGGCGGCCCGGAGGCCTGCGTCCCGCGTGGCCTCCACCGGCCGTGAGGACTGGCCTGGGTGCTGGCTGCGACAATGGAACTGAGCGTCGTGGTACGTTTCGAAACACTCGCTGCACACGTTACAGCACCATCTGAAAAAAATAACCACTTTTTAAATGTTAAATAACAAAAATGTCTATTGCATTCATCGTACGAGTGTGAAGCTCATAGAATCCACTCCCACCAGAGAATATATCTTATCAAGTCAGCATTGACTAAACATATACAATAATTAAGAAATCTGTTACATAAGGGAACGTCATGCAACAAATACTAGGGGGGACGTCCATAAATTACGTCTCACATTAAGGGGGAGGGAGGGAAGGGGTCTATGAAGACTAACATTTTGTGACAAGGGGTAGGGAAGGGTCCTAAATTGTGACTTCACATTTCAAAATACAACATATTTAATAATTTATTAACCTTTTGTGTACGGTTGCAAACTATGTGACATCACATTAGGGAGGGAGGTGGTCTCACAAATGAGAACGGCTGTGACAAGGTCGAGGGAGGGGTCAAGAAATTATGAAACTCGTGTGACATAATATATGGATGGCCCCTAAGTTGCAACGCTTCTGATATCTCCCTTATCACTTTTCAAACCAGAAAACAGTAGAGTTTATCCCTGCATCTATTTGGATCAGAAATTGGCGCGGCGGTGGTGTCTCCAGATCCGAACCACAAATTGCCCTACCACCTACAGAACAAGTGATAAATAACATTACCTAATCTTATTCAACTCCATTTCCATATGTTCCTGCATGGCACCTTCGCTTCGGAAGCTGCCGCTGCACTTCGGACAACAATAGTTCATATTGCTGGGCACTCCAAACGGTCCGAACATGCGCTCCAACTCCGCCATGCTGACGTTTGGTTTCTCAACACTCTTCGGCGCTTCGGGCAAGTCCACTTTCGCCGCGGGCGGTCCGGAATTGGCCATTAAAATCTCCTGTTTCTGTTTCGCCAATTTCTCCTTGTTTCTGTCGATGATTACCGTCTGGTGTTCCAGCACCCTCGCCACCCACGTCTCGATGCGCACGTCGACTTGCAACGCTAACGGCTCCTCCCGGCTGAAGCCGTGCTCGGTCCTCACGTGCTGTTGGAGACCGGGCTTGTGGAAAGCCTTATACGAACAGACGCCGCAACCCCATCTGAAGATAACAGTATTAGATATTAAATAAATTAAATTCCTGGTTTTTTTTTATAGTTTGGAAGTAGTAAACGAGCGTGTAGTCAACCTAATGGTAATAATGGGGTTGCTTACAGATGTCCATGGGTGGCCACTGCCACCCATGGACATCTGTAAGCAACCCCAGATAAAATCAGTCCTACCTGAGGTCGGCCACAGGTGCGTTGCTACCCCAGAGGACTAAGTTGGAACGCCTCGAATAAATATGTCTCCCTTGCCTCACCCTTCAAACCAGAACACAGCAGAGCTTAACACTGCTGTTATAAGGCAGAAATAGGAGTGGCGTCGAACCCCAAAGTATTCTACCACCTTTGATGGACATCGCTCTTGAAAGGTACAAAAATAACTCTCCTTTAATGCCGGCGATGCATTGGGAACTATTATTATCATTATTGTTTATGGAAGTAGCAAACGAGCATGCAGCCCATCTGATGGTAAGTCCACACCAAACCAACAGCAACTGGTGGTATGAGATAGAAAAATATATTTTGTATAACAGTAATGTTAACACTGTCTCATTTGTAAAAATATCAGAGTTATTACACCTAGAATATGGGAGCCAAAATGTTCCAATAAAAAAAAAGTGAAGCCCAATGGGGCAACCTATCCATCTCTTTCGCAGGTGTGGTCAGACAAACATAAGCATAGGTATCAGCATAACCAATCACGTATTCCAAGCAATAACAGATAATGCTTTAAGTTCAATATATTTAACTTGGTTCAACTAATGCTGTTCTGAGGATTTCAGGCTGACTTAATGATCCTGATTAATAAGGCACATTTATATAAGATGTACCTACTGTTCTCATTAACAACACAACTGTGATGAATTTTAGGTTTCTTGGTATATTAAAAATTGATGATAGCGACACTACTTGGTTAATTGGTTGGTTTAAAACATAGTGATTATTTTTATATCTGAGCTATGCGTAGGTAATAAAATAAACTTGTGTACTTACTTCCTATACTGCAGTTCTTCGTACAAATGCGACTGCATCGCATCCTTACTATCCTCACTAATAAGTTTGCACAGTGGACACTTATATTTGAGTCCATTTGGATCACAGAACTGTCCAAATGCCCTGCAAAGATCAACAATGGTTTCCACCGATTCTTCCATATCTGAGTCCACAATCTCCTTCTTGACAATGTCAAGGTTAAGAGCTGGCGTTGGAGATGCTGCCTTGGGCAACGTTGGCGACGAACATGGAGGCGAGACGTTCGATTCCGTTTTAATTTCAAGTTCAGTCCTCTGAGACTGCTTCTGCCAGCACGCAGTACCATCCGCGTCTTCAGGAATCGAGCCTTCTCTATAGTAAAAGTAGAACACCTCCTCTTTTTTCCCGGGATGCTGCTTCGACTGATGCTTCGATATATTCTCGATGTTCGACGTACGAAAGCCACAGTACGTGCATTTGAACTGCATCTTCGACTGATGTGATTTGCCGCAGTGTTCGATCACTTCCGGGCGAAGCATGCTTTTGAAGCTGCAAAGACCACATTGCCACGGCTTCAGGTCCATCGTGGGAGCGATCGTAACCGGCTGGGGGGCCGGCGGCACTGTTAGTGCTGTACTCCCGTCCTCCCTGACTATAATCAATTTACCCTTGTGTACCTCTTTGAAATGTTTGTCCATGACTTTGCGGATGTGATGGTAATACGTGCACAACGAACAGGCGTATAACTTTGTGTCGTGCATTTTGAGGTGTGCGATTATCCTAGCGGCTGTCAACGGCTTAGTCGTGTCAAGATGTTGATGCGGAGGGCAGTGTACGCAGTGGTAATCGTTCGTTCCGTTGTGCAACGTCTCCCAATGAAATTTGAACATCGATTCGTTCACAGATATGTACGAGCAGTCCTTCGCTCCGCACGTGTACCGGTGTCTGTCCGGAACGTATTTTGGATATATCGCCGCTGCTTCCGGCGATAAGTGCTCTGTTGCGGCACCAGTACCATCCTTATTGGTTTTGTCGTTCCTAAGCGTCACGGAACTTGATGCGAGATTGACCATTTTGTCGAAGTGTTTCTCGTTGGTCTCCAGATGCGGGACTGGGTTGACGGGGGCTGTGCGAGGTACCGGCTGTTGTTCTGCATGCAACTGCAGATGTCTGACCATATTAAGCCGGACCTTAGTGCTGAACTCGCAAAGGGCACAATGCACCAAATTGTCTAGAATCGGGTTAATCGGCAACCTATCTATATCTTGAGGGCCGTACTTCTTCAACTTGGCCGCCGGCTCTGTAACGTTCAGATCACCGGACAACTTTCTCTTCGCCACCTGGCGTTTCCCTTCCACCGCCAAATTATGGGCGACCCCGTGCGGATCTTTCGGGCTTGCTACAGCCGCGACTTCATCGTGCATTATTCTCATATGTCTCTTAACGCTTGCCGGACTCACAAACAATGTATTGCATAACGGGCACGGATACTGAGTTGACGTTTTCCAGTGCATGCTAGTGTAATGTTCGACAATTTTGGCCCAAGGGGCACTGTGCGAACAATGTGCGCATGGGATAAGCCGTCTCTGATCAGGATAGCACGCTAGAAGATGCCTTTTAAATGTGGCTTCAGTTTTGTTGACGTTGGGACAATTGGAGCACTTATATAAACGTGAACGAGCGACCTTAAGAGCTATCTCAGGTTTACTCTGCTCGACTGCGGATAAATCTTCAAGTGAGAGATCGATGACATTCAAACGTGAGTCTTCATCGCTGTCTAAGCAAACTACGTCTAGGTCTGGAGGGATCGCCGATTCTGGTAATATATCTTCTGGAGTCGCGTCTGTACTTTCCACAGGTTCAGTTTTTATGACCGGTTTTAGCTGGTTAGTCGTATCTTGTTCTTTCAGCAGCGTTAACACTGCCGGTGAGGTACTCTCGTGCGGCCTGTTCAAGGGACAACCTGGATCTGTCTGCTGACTTTCCAATTGTATTTGTAGGTCATTCGTCGAAACATCCGTAGGCTCAATGGTAGCCGCATTTGTCATCGTACTCATAGATTCAATCATCAGATTTGTATGTCCTATCAGTTTTTCTAGATCGATCGACCGTTCTGCTTGTCTCACGGGATTATCCTTGTCGGGACTCGGGGTAACAACGGTCGTTGCTACCGTAGATTTACTGAGAACGGCCAAAGGCAGTACTCTAACCTCGGAGCTGTTCCCCTGAAAAATACATTACGAAAATGTAAATATAAATATGAAAACTGTAATGTATACTTATAAACATATTATAAACTATTCAAATAACTAATCATTAACATGACCAAGACCGACTGTATAATATAATTAAATCTTAATTGAAAAATCAATCATGTAATGAGTCATAGATCAATCAAAACGTTAAAAAGGAGCATATTTTTTAAAGGAATAATAACATACAAATACATGCGTTTTTTATCAATGAGAAAGTTATTATCCTGATAAAATCATGTCCTAAATTTTAAAGACAGACGTAACAAACCTTAGATGTTGTAATCCTGAGGTAGGCCTTTGGCTGCTTCAGAGGATGTAGAGCAGAGGCGTGTGCCAACAGATCAGCCTCGTTATCAGCCCCAAATAAACATCGACAACACTGATATATCCTCAGGCCATGAGTTTTTAAATGTTGAGCGAGAAGCTCCTTAGACGATGTGGTTTTATTGCATATCTGTACATTAAATATATCACTTTGAATATTACAGAAACTAATGATATCGTCGCTTTTAGCTATGTAGTAAAAAGCAAATTGCAATATTAAAAATTATTATGATTATTTACAGCTAAAGCTTTCGAGCGTAGGCGTATAAAAATATACTTTCAATATATACAAATTGGAACTATATTTTATTGTTTAGAATCCATTAGCCATTGTATTCGCTGTAAGATCATTATATATACGTACGTAACAAGAAAATTCTTGATCCTGGGCATGTCTCGATTGTAGGTGTTCACGAAACTTTGTCAAAACGAATGATCTAAATTGACACTTGCCTTCGGTTTCTGGATCTCCTGTAACGTGTTGATATTTTTTTTATTATATTGTATGTTGTCAAAAACAGTTTTTACGTATTGAACTTGTCAAGTACTCATAATTAGCCAAATTCAAGAAATTATAAAGACACATAATATGGTCTTGATATTCTGGGAACTGTACAGATCCAGGGTTGTTGGAGGTGTGTGTTTGTGTTTCAACCCCGGCGGAACCAACGTCGCACCTATTTCTGATAACAGCAGTATTAAACGCTGCTGTGTTCTGCTTTGAAGGGTTGTAAGGGAGACAAACTTAGCTGAGGCGTTTCAACTTAGTGCCCTACTACTTAATCACCCTTTAGGTAGCAACGCGTCTGTGGTAACCCTTAGGACTCTGATCTTATGTAGAGTGGATTACAGATGTCAATCGGCGGCTGTGGTCACTTACCATTTGATACATGCTCGTTTGCTACTTCCAAATTCTATAAACAATATGATATAAGAAAAAACTTACTGCTATTACAAACGTAGTACAGTACAGCTTGATCACGTGACATTACTTCGTCCACCGAATTGTCTTTTGCAATAGACGTGGAACTCAGCACGGGTACTGCGTCGGCATCAAACTGTGCGTGCATTCTCTTAATATGTGCGTAGACCAGTTGACTCGCTGATGCTCGGTAAAAACATTTGCTGCACGCATAGGAGCAGTGACTGTATGACTTAAATACATGAGTCACTAAATCAATAGCATTCCCCATAGGGTCGAAGTCACAGTAGGCACACTTCAAAGAATTCTCGCCGCCAATCTTTTCATGGGTCGAAGCGTGATCCAAGGCTTCCTCCAAATTATCCGTCGTGTACGAACAGAAGCGACCAGCGCATTTGAATACCTGGATCAACTTTTCGGGGCTCAGCATCGTATCTAACACGATGCGGTGTTTCTTCGACATTACTTCGGCTTGTGGTTCCTCATATTTATAAACTTTCTCAATCTTTTCCAGTGCACTGCTGACATGATCCGTTGCACCGAGACTCACGACACTCTGTATCTTTGGCATCGATGGGTTACCTTCATGGCTTTGAATTTCGCCCGAAGAAATCAATTCACAGAGTGGACGCACGTTAATGTATGTCTTGGACGCTGTTGTATCTTTAACAGCTGTGTCGGTGACTGCTTTAGGAGGTACACTCGGCACGCTGATTGGCTGACGGTCCTCGTCCAGTACAGGGAAATTGTCCAAGTGTTTGTCAACAAAATGTTGCAAGCAATCTTTAAACTTATGCACTCCTTGACTCGTCACTATAACTTTGCACACAAAGCAATACCCATCCCAATTTTCAGTATGCTTCATTTGTACGTGTTTTTTTAGCGATATTAATAAGGTTGTTTTGTAATGGTTGTCTTTCTTGTTAATACAACATATATATTCCTTTGTTCCCGTACCACTTAGTTTAATTTTAAAATGAGGATAATCGAGCACATCGCTATACGGTGTTGTTTCAGTTTGATTACTAGATTCTATTGCGTTCTCAATTGGTATTTCAGGTTCATTTTCTGCGGGATGATCGAACTGCGAGTCCTGGTTATCATTGTCTTCTCGCTCCAACTTTATACCAGCTTTGATAACGTCGTCATTTTTGGAGTAACTCGAAGTGTCACTCATATATTCATTCTCGAAAGTGAATTTTGATTGAATTTTATCGGTTGAGACTTCTTTAGGTGAGATGTTTGTATCTTGAATTGGGTTATTTCGCGTGTCTATTATTCCACGATCGGAGTTTTCCGTAATATCACTTCTATCATCGCTATGATCCGCCACACTCTGACTCGAACGGGAACTGCGCAATACTCTGGGTGCCTCAACTTGAGTTTCATTCGCTGTTTTATTTATCAAAGATTGCAAAACTTTCCTCGACATGTCAGCTAAATTAATCGAAAATACTTCTGTTTGTTTATCGTCATGACGAACTATTACGTGTGTTTTGAGATTCTCCAGCGATACTTGGGTAAAGTTACATCTTCCGCATATGTAACCAATAAGTTGGCCTTTCAGATTTTTCGGAGGCGGTGGTATGTCTAAATTAAATGGACACCTCGTAACATTTGCACACTCTGAACATAACTGCTTATACTCGCCCGTGTGTACACTAACAACATGCCAAAAGAATGTTTCCAAAGCTGTATTGTTATTGTTATTAATGAATTCCTTGAAGCAAAATCGACATACGAATTTTTTAGTTCGTATTTTACTCACTGCTTGTAAGTTCATTTCTTCACATTGTGCTATAGCCTCCTTAGCAGTTGCTGGATTCAGTCGAGATAAAGGAATTTCAGAATGCGGGTGTTGTCTTTTGTAATGGGGAACTATATCCTCTCCGGTGTAACCACAAAGACGACACGATAGCATTTTAGCATTTTTACTAAAACAATATGATTTATCTGTAAAACAATTAAAATCGGGTATATTATAGGGAATTCCTTTTTCATCGGTCGTTTCGCACTGCTCAGCGGGTTTCTCAGGTACGACCGCATCAGTATTCTTTACTTCTGGCTTCTTTTTCTTAATATTTTTCTTTCTTATAATTCCCACCTGCCAACCAGGTCTCTTACGTTTTACAGGTTTTCCCTTCTTTTTCAATCCAATCAGCAATTCCGTACTTTCGAAACTTTTTACTGAATTTCCTGAATCACTATCTGAATCTGAATTTTGTTCTTCACTATCAACTGTATAACTTGATTCTCCAAATGAATCAGTTTCAAAAACATATGGATCTTCATCATGTTTTTTAGTTTTTGACTTAGGACCTGGTTTGTTTTTAGCCTTTTCTTTACTTTCAGATTCCACAGATCCCTCACTGTGAGTAAAAGGTTTAATTTTGGGATTTTTCTTCTTATTTGTCTTATCTACTGCGTCCGAAGTTTCATCAGGAAAAGTTTTGCCTTTAATTTTTTCTAAAACTACAACTGGCTCCGATTCACTTGTTTGTGGATTTTTTTCATCTACCATTTTTGCTAGGCGACACATTCTAATACCAGTTGCATTAAGCACGTCCTCACTAATGAACATTTCTCGAATGTCTTCCTGTAATTTTAATAATTCCCTTGATGGTTTTTTAGGGGCAGATGATACAATAGGAGGGGACGTTCCGCCGTTTGAACGTGTGACGCGTTTATTTTGAGGCAGCTTTAAGGTTTTAGGTTTAGTAAATTTTCCTTTTTTCGTTTTGGTTTTCTTAATAGTCTTTCCTCCAAATTTAACTTGTGTTTCAGTCTCGTTATCTTTTTGTTCCTTCGATAATTGCTTGGAAATTTCTTGGCTTACATTTCCATCCTCATTATTAGTATCTTCAATCAACCCATTTTCTGCGTCACCCTCCTGATCAATATCTTTAACGGTATTAGATTCTATTAATTCACTATTAGTACTTTTTGAATCGTTTACATTTTCAACATTTTCTATTACCTGTTTATTTTTACTGTCTGTGTCATCTAATTTATTATTAATATCGTTATCAGTGTCATTATGTTCTTTGCCAACTTCCAGCTCCTGATTACCAGATGAAATACTTTTTTTCTCCGTTTTTTTATCATGCATATAATCAGCGACAGTTTTATCTTTATTATTTGATAGTAGCGATGTGTCTGTAGCGTTATCTAAATCATTTTTCTGACCCTCATTTTTATTTGGATGTTTGTTGTATCTATCTTTATCTTTAGAATCTAAATTTGACGTTTCTTCGTCGTCTGAAACGATTTCGCTGAGTTTCTCCAATTTTTTCTTTATTTTTTCATTTTCACCTGAATCTTTGCCAAGCAGAGTAAGCAATTCTTTGATTTTATTTTTATCTTCTAAGATGGACAGTAATTTACTAATAGAATCAATGCGAGGTAAATTGTCAGCACATGACGATTTCGCATCCGAAATTTCCATAGGCAAATTATCGGCAGAATTATGTGTCGAAGTTATATCACTGTTCATTTCAGATGATAGTTCATTTGTGCTATCGGGGATACTCTCTTGGGAATCTTTATTTTTATTAGTAGATTCGTTTGAATTAAAAGTAGTGTCTGGTATAAGAGAACTATCACCAGTTGGATGAGCACAAGAAGTGTTTTGCATAAGTTTTGGAATTTCACCTGCTTTTCCTTCCAAAGCTGTCGTAGAAACAATAGCTTCATTGCTAAGATTGCTTAATTTATCACTTAATTCTTGTGTACTTTCATTACATTTTGCTTGGGAGTCTGCTTTTTCAGGATTTTCCATCGCCATATTAGTTGATTCTTTCTTCTCATTATCTTCCTTTTCCTTAGTATCTTTCTGTAAATTACTAATGTTATTTCCACCCTTATTATCCACTTTAGATAGGCTAACAGGATCACTTTTTTCTTTCGTTTGTTCCACATTTTGGCTACCACTATCATTTTTTCCACTACAGTCAACGTCGCCAAAATCTAATTTATGGTTTTTCAACATATCAGAAACAAAATCAGACTCATTTACTTCTAAAGGAATCGGTGAATCATTGGAAGATATTATATTATTTATGAATTTATCATTGAAATCATTTATTTTCGGAGCTTCTATATCATTATCTAAATCAGCTATTAGTGCTTTTATATTATCAAGCACAGAACCTGATGCGTTGTTATCAGAAAACAATTCATCGTCTGCTCCGAAACTAATATCTAATGTATTATTTTGTTCTTCGCAAAACTCAGCTGGTGGTATAGTCGCAGCCTTTTCTTTTTCTACAAATTTATCATTCTTATCGTTAGGTTTTACCGGTTCCAATATCTCTCTCGTACTCTCATCTACTTTTTTCGTCAAATCCTTTTCAGCGTTTTCTTCTTTCGTTTTTAGCTGATTCTCTTTTGTTTCAATAACGTTAATCTGTTTACTTTCTTTAATATTCTTCTTTACACTTTCTTTAATACTTTCACCTTCTTGTGTATCGGAATCAGAATCATATATGATTGGTTTTTTGATTCTCTTTGATCTTTTCACATTCGACTCTTTACAAATGTTTGACTTAGTTTTGTTTTTTTTAGCAGATCTTGTTATCCGCCTATCACTTTGACTAAACGACGAGTCTGAGTCCGACGAAATCAATTCAGTTAACTGACTTGGTGACTTCTCTTCCTTTTTGCTTGAAGATATGGAATCTGGATTATATTTTTGGTTCTCCGCTACCACAGTGGCATTTTCTTTATTTTTTTCTTTATTGTGACGTTTGTCTGCAGGACTCTCTGGCCGTGCTTCTTTATTTTCACTATTTTTTATTTGGGAAACACTGAGATTATCCACTTTTTTATCATTTTTACTACCTACCTCTTTATTAATAACTTCATTAACTTTACCGACGTTTTCAACATCAGTTTCTTCAACAGGGCGCTTTATTTTAGGTATTTTAAAGTTTTTTACACCAGCGGCAGATGCTAAAATTGTACCTTTAGCGATATTATCATTTGAATACACAATACCGTGATTTTTATAAAGTGAACAGACTTGATTTCTATCTTTGTCCTTATATTTTTCGTTGCCGCTATTTTGATTATTTATTTCACGTCTTACTCTGGGGTCCCGGAAATTTTTGTTTGGAGAATACTTAGAATTGTCATCATATTTTGTGCGTCTTACACCGTAGTCACGGGATTTGCTGCTTGAATCTTTATTACTTTGTGATTCATTTGATCTTGCATTTAAAATAGCACTAGTTTTGCTCTTATCATCTCTACTTCGTGTTTTAATACTGACGTAATCAAATTTACAAGAACGTAAATCTGCTTTTATATCTTTAAAATTTCTATCTGCGTTGTAATCTTTAAGATCCCTCCCAACACTACATGCGCGTCTGAAATTCGTAACTCTACTACGATCTGTAGTATCTGTCTTAAATTTAGTATTACTATTGGCTCTTTGCTCTGAATCCTCACATGAAGAATCACGTAAACAACGACCAACACTTGAGGCACGTTGTCTTCGAGCATCAAATGACATATCACGTGATGGTGATTTACTTCCTTGAAATGTTCTATTAAAACTTGTATCAATGTCAAACGAGCGACCACTATGTGATTGTACAGATATGGGTTTTTCAATTGAACCTTCTCTGGTAGGTCTTGATGTTGAATTTTCTCCACGTGGTGAATAACTGTCTTCAGAGGGATTAATTCGCCCTATACTTCTCGCACGATAATTTCTATGGTTTCTAGGATCATCTAAGCCCTTAGATTTCTCATTACGGTACCGATAATCATTATTGTAGTACTCGCCATGATAACCTCCATCATTATCATCTCTGGATAAAGAACGCCCTACGCTAGATTCTCTGCGTGACATACGATCTCTATCATTTCGACTACCTTGCTCGTACGGACTATCTTGACATCTTCTATATTTATTGTTGTTACTGGACACATTACGGTTATCTGTAAAGTAAGGACGATTTCTATCCTCGTTACGGTTCTGATACTTATCATAATTTGAACTTCGATTCAATCTTGGATCTTGCGATTTATTGTATTTGTTGCTGGACGTATTATGATAGTCGTCTCTACCAAATGTATTTGTTGGTGTCATAATAGAATCAGACCGACCAAATGGATGACTCGGTGTCATCGGACAATCCGACCGACCGAATGGATGACTAGGTGTCATTGGACAATCTGATCTACCGAAGGGATGAACTGGTGTCATAGGAGTTTCCTTTCTGCCAAACGATGGAATAGGCGTCGAAGGGCAATCCATACGGATTTGTGGGCTGTCCATGCCCATTTTATATCGATCATTTCTATGTCTCTGATAATCCAAGTCTTGCTGCACAGAAGGGTTTCGAAGGTTTCGATCTTCCCAATTAGGATTTTCTTTAGATTCCCAACGAGGCATGTTCTGGGAATCTTTTTCCGAATACTCGTGTGGTTCAAACGTCGGAAACATTGGAGCGTAAACATGTTTCTGATTGGTATAATCGTCATTGTCAAAATTCTGACATGGGGTCATTTCGTATGATCTGGCATTTGGTGTCATCATTGGAGTCATCATCGGATTTGGTGTCATTATTGGATTCAGAACTGGAACCATCACAGGGTTCCTACTTGGTGTCATACTAAGATTCATGTTTGGTGTTAAAATTGGCGCCAAAATTGGAGACATGTTTGACGCCATACTAACATTCAGTTGTAAAGGTAAATTTGGATTCAAAATTGGCGGCATAATTGGATTTATACCGGTTGTCACATTAGGACTCATACTTGGATTTACACTTGAGCCGACTTGCAGCGACATTAAAGGGGGAATATTTGAAGATATACTCGGTGACTTATCAGGAGTTATGTTTGGATAATTTACTCCAGGCCTCGATACACGATCAAAGTTTGCCATGTATGAACTGTTATCGTTTGACAAAGGCTGAGTGGCTTCTGACCTTACAGACTGTCTTACGCTTTCATTCGTCTTACTATTTTCACCCCTCAGTTGTTCAATTATACTTTCGCTTGTTATTAACGGTGATGTTATATTTTTCCTTCCACTGAAAGGAACAGGAGATCCCACAGACATTAAGGTCCTCATATCTATATCTACTTTTGAGCTGACTATCACATTCTTCACAGGGTCACTTGGAATAATAACAGGTGGTTTGATGCCTGTATCCGCAAAGTCTTCGTGATCGGGTGATTTTGGAGCCAAATTACCGTAAATATCATCTATGGACATTCTTGATTTATCTTCATCATCGCTATCGTCTTGTGATAATGTAGCCGGAAGATTAAAACGTTCACATTCTTTTTCAGTGAGTTTCAGGCTTTGTTTTTTGGAATTATCGTCCTTCGATGTTCTTAGATATGTCTCTGCAAATAACGTTTGTTTTACAGATGGTGCAGACTTTTGTTTATAATTTTCTATCGAAATACGTTTCTTGGAAACTATTTCTTGAGAACTAGAAACTTTGGTTACTTTTGGTTGATGCATAGCAGGAGTTGTTGCATCAGAGATTGACACTGGTACTGTTTCACCCAAAATTTCTTTCTTCAAGGCTTGTAAGATGTCTATTTCTGATACTTCATCTTTTTTCACCTGTTTTTGGGCATTTGATTCAGTAGTTCGTATACTTTTTGCCATTTCTATGATCTTTGAAACGTTATCGTTGTTTGAATTACTTTCATTTGATTGAATTTGGTTATTATTAACAATTGGCTCCTCAGGCTTATTCTTATCTACTGTCAATGGCTGGTAAAAATTTGGTTTAAATGTTTCGCTAACGGTAGGTGTATTAACGCGAGTTGTAACATTACCCTTTTCATTTATGCTTTTATTACTTTCAACTTTACTTTTAACTGTAACGGAAGTTTTGTGTTTATCTTGTTTATCCTCAGACTTCAATAGACTTTTGTTGATGCTTTGTTCTACTGATTTAACTTTATCTATTTTTTCTTTAGGTTTTTCTGGCGTACCTTTGTTAAAAGCTTTTTCGGATGGATCGCTTTTCTCAGTCACAGACATTTCATCCGTATACGCTTCAAATTCTGTAATATCGAAAGTGTCATTCGGATTTTGTTCATTAACTTTGTTATCTTTTTCTTTATCGGAATTTATAACTAAACAGATTTGTATTTTTCGTGGCTGTTGGTTATCAGTTGACTGTTTGGTACTATTAACACTTTCATCCTCTTTGTTTACTACGACAAGGCTACCGTAGATGTTTTCAATAGTTTCACTCTCACTGTCGGACAACTCTCCTTCTTCCACTTCTACGTTTTTCTTCGGTGTTTTTAATGTTGAGTGCTTATCTTTAGTTTTATAAGACTTAAGAATTAAATCCGATATATCATCTTTTGCCCCCGTATGCTTTAATTCCCCGAGAATTTGTGACCTCAGTCCACGTAAAGTATCTATATCAACATCACTGTCACTACAATTAATAATTCTAGATAATATGTCTTTGGTGTTCAATGAATTTAGGCTTTCTTCGGGTACCTTTAATGTAATGTTCAAGTCTTTAGATTGCTGGCTAGATTTAGATCGGTGTTTAGAAGACTTTTTTCTTTCCTTTTTATATGACGGTGAGTATCTTCGTGGTGATCGCCTAGGTGACCGTCGACTAAAAAGTGGCTTGTCATTGTTGCTGTCAGATTTCCCAGACCATTCCTTCTTTTTTGGTTCTGGAGAGAGCAATACTCGCGTATAATTGCGTTTGCTCGCCGATATATTCCCATCGTTGGACCTGCTCGTCGATTCGTGAGGTGGCGAAAGTGACGCTTTGTTTGGCCTCCTTTGGAACAATGCAGGCTCCTTACTTCCGGGTGTGCAAACCACTTCTGTGTTGGACGCTCTTGCTATTTCAGGCAACGTTTCAGGGACCTCATCATGAAGTTTCGATACAACTGATTTTAATTTGCTTCTCACAATACTTAAATCACTCTGTTCGTTTTGTGTTTGTTCAGTGGAATCTTTCTTGAGATCTAACGAGGCATCCCGCTGAAAAAAATAAAACAATAATATTAAGAAATAATGTAATGTATCATGCGATATCGTGAAAATTAGTAAAAGCGGCGGAGTCTCCGGCGTTCTTGTATTAACCCAAGCTATTGTGCGCATCGTTATCATAAGCAGGAAAGTCATTAAAACCTTCTAAACCTGCGAACAGTCAGTCAATCATAAGTAAGCTAATAACTCATTGAAATGACGGGCAGCAATATGGTGTATATATTTTAGATACTGAAAAAATATGTAAAAATACCTGTTCAACTTTCGCGTACAAGTTAACCAAAACCGTTTCGCATTTCAGCAAATTCTCCATTTTCATCCTAAAAAGACGAATTTTAATTATTGTAACACGTTTCAGATTTAATGTTATTTAAAATAATACTGGTAACATATTTTTCGAGGTCGATTGATAGATAATAGCTGACGTGTAGAACTACAGACTTTACATCACCCACTTTAATTACCACTGCCATTACCACCGCCACTTTGATCATCTCACCCACATGTTCCATGAAATTAAGCAACTGAGGCAAAGTACAAACGGATTGCAGCCAAATGAGAAAGACTGAATTACCACACTAACTCTATATCTCTATATATGATAAGAATTGTAGCTCGCGTTCCCTGTCTGTGTTTAAAATAACTTGCCGACAAAACAACGGAACTGAATTTATGGAAATGCAGATATATTTATTCGTACTCTAAATAAATGTTATTTAGGCTTTATTTCATCAAAATCAATTCACTCTATCAAAAGTTATTACAATTTAAAATCACAAGCAACTTTTGTTACGTCGAATTACGTACGTACGCGAATAGTTCTACCTTGGTGAACTAGATGGCGTTATTGTAAAAACATCACTGACTCACGGGCGAACTTCTAAATACAAATGGCAGAACAACGTTCGCCTGGTCAGCTAGTTTTAATATAAGAAACATATTAAGGCACCTTTTCTTCTTATCCTGAAGTAAGTCCCTCAGAGATCGTATTTTGTCGAGTTGGGCTTTACGAGGGTTGTTTCCCCCGTTATTAGAATTTTCCAGTCTCTTTATCATACTCTCCAAAAATGGAATATACTTCTTCATCTCCTCGAACTTTTGATCGTACTCCAAATCCATTTTGCTGTCTGAAATCAATTTTCTATAAATGACATACTCCTTCACAACAGGCATATCTACAAAATTTAAGCAAAAGAAATTTAAATTTAATCATAATACAGCTATTTTATGAATACTCAAGAGGTTTAGAAAGATTTAGGCCCATTTATAGATATAGTTCTATAAAAATGTAATCCCTATAGATAAAAAGGGAAGTTAAAAATAGCGCACATACGAAAATTATATTAGTGAAGGCGATAATATCGATAATCGTGATAGTGGGTGATGAGCTATTTTAGGTGTGAAAAAAAACATACATTTTTAAAATCCATTTCAAACATACACTTATCAAGATTAGGGATTATTTAAAATATTATGGCGTTACATATTTACAGGTAGAATAAATGACACTTTTTGCTATATAGTTCAATGCTGTAGCTGTATTTTGAATAATAGCACGTAACATGATGCGTTACAACAAATTCCTTACAGACAGTAAGTAATCTGTGATAGACTTCAGAGAGTTCTGAAGATGCTTGTATCCTGTTTGAAGTTTTTAAAACGTTCACGAGCGGCATACTCTCCTAAGATCATAAACTAATTCTATATGTGCATTGACAAGTTAGTAATATTATATGTACCTACATAATATACAAAGTCCGACATTTCTTTGAAATAATTTGTATATCATGTTTATCTATGTTACATTTGCAGTAAGATAAGTACGACTTCGATAACTTAAATTAAAACAAAATTATAATAATTTGAAAATAATAATGCAATTAATATATGAAACGATAAGGGCGCTCCGTTAAAAACAAGGAACAAGTTTCATGATAATTTCGGTTTCAAATTGAACGCTAACTGAACTGACGACGCTAGTCTACAATTCCCAAATAAAGTCCCAGGTTCTTTTTCTGATATAGTACTTATATCTTCCTGTTGGATTCTTGTGTTCGAGATATACATTCATTTAATCAGCAGCAAACACAAGTTTGTATTTCTCAAAGAAAATCAAAGTTATTCTGCGGTCACATGGAAAAGCACACGTTTTATTATTTTATTTAGGTAATCCAATTTTTAATCAGTTTTAGTTTCAATAATTGAGTGTATGAGCATTGAGTCAAAATTTTTCCGCATAACATTTTAAAGCGTATGAAGAATGGCGCCTCTTTAAAATTCCATTAAAAAACTTTTTTATGCTAACAGTCTTCATAAAAACAACCCTTATTATACATAGGCCGATATACGCATAGAATAAAGTTTTTGAAAGCTTCCGTTTTTTTAACAGACTTCGAAAAAGGTGGAGGTTCTCAATTCGAGTGTATTCTTTTATTAAACGAAAGTCGTATAAATTCACATTCCATGAGAAAATGCCATCATAGACTATTAACGACTGCACCATGTCGCTAAATAAAAAATCTAAAAAAATTGCGATCTAGGTAATCACTGTAATCAGATATCAAAGCGTTGCTGTTCCGCCATGCAAGTCTGCGTCTCCGCAATTGCGTCGTACAACGCGTCGCGCAGAGATTTGGTTTAAAATCTCTGGCATCGCGTATTTCGGAGATTACTTGAATATTATCTCGGTAGCAACACACCTATTGACGCGGCACGGCAACGCTCGACGCTAAGCGGTGCGTCAAAAAACACAGTTTATAAGGGCGTAAATTCGAATCGTAAATTACACACATGTAATACAGCTACAGAATTGTAAACAAACAGGTAGAAATATACAAAAATAGCTTTATGAAATGAATGTGCGATTTAGTTACCTAAATCTACCTGCACGCGTAGAACAATACAATGACAAATCTGCCAATTAAAGTTACTTAAACATTACATTTAAAATATCAAGGTCGAATTATAAATAGATCACGTCATTTAGAATATACATAAATAATGGTCATATTATACTTTCAAGGTTTCAAACAAACTGTCGTAGATATGCGAGATCCTTTAACCCATTTTAAGGTAGGAATTTGCAAATACTAGTAAAAAAAGGAATGGCAAGAGGTGGTCAAATATTTTATAAACAGAAGGGTTATAAATCACAGGTATACATTACATACAAATAATTTTAAATAATATAAACGTGATTGAATCCTACCCTATTAGCAACTTGTTAATTAGATTTAAATAGAAAAAATAATCACTTTTTAAATTAAAACCAAAAGTAGTTGATTGTAGACGGAGATACTACGAGGTTCATAATTGGCATATGCAAATATATAAGAAATAAGACCTTTTAAACATTTGGATGCGACAAAATAACATTTCTTCAGATATATGCCTCAGTGATATCAAAAGAAGACGCAGATAAACAATGGTCGTAAAAACGAATTAGAAGGATTCACACTTACTGCTGAAAACTGTCAGATAAAAATAACAATTCTCCTATAATGGAATGCATGTAGATCTTTTATAATAGTACAAAATCTGACAAACGAGACGACACATCAGAATGACAAAGTTACTAAAAAGGGCAAGCTTTAAACTTGAGCTACACACATTTTCCAGCCTTTAAAAACATCTTCGCAATCCAAACCCAGAACGGATACTTAAATATATCAATCATAGAATCTCCATACACGATAAACCGGAAAGATTACGAATAAATCGTTTCATGAAGTCGTCACGCACGATTTGTAATGCAAGTCAATATTCATATAATGATTTTATTAATGTTAAACTCCACAAAACAGAGAACATAATTATACTAAACATTAAAGACAGATCATTAAAAAGGATTTTTCAAAACAAAGACATCGAAATATTTGTACCTTCATCGTTGCTTTAAAAACAACGTTATGAATCGAGACATCTACAGCATTGCAAATGTAAAAATAATAATTTGCCATTTTTGAACTAACAATGAGGTCTCTAGACAAATGGAAATCGATAGCGGTGCCAATAAGAGGTAGGGTCGTGTAAGGGACACATAATACCCATCGTCTAGGTATACGCCGAGCAAGCTGAACTGTTATCACAGGATTAAAATAACTGATAGAAGGTAATACATGTATTATTTCTAATCGATACTTAACACTTACGAGCAATTTAAAATTCTCAACTGCAAGACAAAAAGCCGGTCACTTTCATATGAAGCGACCGTCTTAATCCTTAAGCAATAGCTAGCATCAGTGATTGTTTTCAGATAGAACCTCTGTTCTGAAGTTAATGAATTTGGCTACATGTCAATTGGCCGCAGTAACCACAAACCATCAGTAGAACTACATTCCATTGCTGCATAAATATTAAGTAAAAAAATAAATAATAAAAAGCAACAATAGACAATAGGTTCATTAACGACTTACAATAAGACAACAAAATATTGTATTGACTTCGTCGTAATAGTAAATACTAGATATAAACATACCAACGGACACCCAAATATCCTTATGTAACCATAATATGCGTCTATTTAATCTTTCACACTGTTTTATTAACGTAAGTACCTATATTATATTATTTTCAAGTGCAGATTGATAGACTTCACATATCTATGATAACTTTTTTGAGGACTCCCATACGTATACGTTTCCTCACAATATTTTCCTTCTTCGTTAAAACAAGTACTGGATAATACTAATACTCAGATAGTTTAAAAATCAGAGATGCATGCCTGGGTTTGATGGTCGGACCACATCGATTCCGACACCTAGAGTTGCTAACCATTAGATTTGATTAAACTATCATTAAACACGATTGAGTATAAACAAGGCCTGTTTTTCATATATATATATATATAGCATAAGTCGCGTGTGTCTTTCTACCAAAAGCTTAATTTTAATCCATTTATTTAGACATCTGATAAGCACATTAAAAAGTGTTGGATCTATATCGATATTCACGACCGTCGTATCCATAAACTCATACATCGATACATAGAATATAACAAATGAAATGTTTTCTTTTGTCGAAAAATCTCAAAACATTTAAATTTTGATTACTTGGTATTTATAAAGGTGTTAAGATTCATATATGCTTCTACTTAATCTGGCTGGCTTTCAAACGAACTATCATATAGCCGTGAAGCCCAGAGAAATGTACAAGGTCCAAGTA